>KN739008.1:8782-23209 GCA_000816745.1 Ancylostoma duodenale | reverse complement strand
AGGGCATAGTCTGTCTGTCACTGTGTGTTAGTGTGCATGTGAAACGAAATGCCGAGGGAGTGGCCTAAAGTAGAGAAAATGCTTCACAACGGTCCACCCTTGCGGAAGTAGGCGTGCACCGGCGTTCAAAAGTAGGGAAGTGTCAGGAGACGGGCCCGACGATGTGATAAAGGAGCGCACAAAAAGGAGAAAATGCTACAGGATGGGCCAACTGATGAGGGAGGAGTGTCGCGATGAGCGCTCTAGCTTAGTGTCCTATTCGTCTCAATTTCGCTACCCTTCCTGTGTCCTACCTTCCTCCATTCTCTATTATTTCTTCTTGCCTCTGAAGCAATCACAACATGCTTCCATTGTACACTCAAACAGACCACTATTACTCGAAGTATCACAACAGGATGCAAACATTAACTGTTTTGTGTGGTCATTTCTACTAAATCAATCGCACGCCACTGGTTACTGTCATAACAGTTAAATGAAGACTATCACTGAACTTGTTTGTATGAGACTGCCTATGACAGGTCCACGGGCATATGAGGGATGCGCCAGGGTAAATGTAAGGATATATGACGCTGCCAACTAATTTGTCCTCGTAAAAATGCAAAGTAGAGAATGAATGGCAAAATCCGAACGCTTCCAGTTCTGCCACTATTATCATTTTCACTGTGCCATACCCCGAACGGTCCTGATTCATCCCAACTTGCATTTTTACGCGGACAAATTAGTTGGCAGCGTCATATATGGACTACGATAGATTCTCTGCACTTCTTCATATGCACAGTGATTTCTTTTACGTGGGGACGTGAATATGCAAGCGAAACGATCATTAGGGGAAGCCTCGAAGTGCGGCCTCAGCTAGATGGCCAGAGTGCTCACTTAATAATCCCCTAGAGGTTGATCCAAAAGTGGGAAGATTAACAAAACCAAAGGTTGTTACATGTTTATAGTCTGGTTGCCAACATAAACACCACTTTCGATCCTAAATATTCCTTTCCTAGAGGCGACACAGGCATGGTAAAGCCGAAATGAGAAGTGTCCTCATGCGCACAAGTTGTTGAATACCAATTCGTCTTGGATCTTCTTAAAGGTTTCGATGTATAGCCCAAACTGCTCTAGGAGAAAGAGAGACTTCAAGGGGTACAGGAAACAATCCAAGATTTGTGCAGTATCTATTACAGTCGGCCAAGATTGGTAATGATTTTATGATTTTATTCTTCCAAATGGCCTACGTATCGGCGACCTTGCCTTCGTCAGAGCCTAAAGTAGTCTACAGCATCTACAGTACCACTCCAAGATTTTTTAGGGGGAAAGGGTATTCTAGAACAGCTAAGTGCAATTATTCATAATTTTTCGCATTTTTGCAGCAAAACGAAGCGCTTACTTCACAATTGTTACACTCATCTCTTATATCCAAAACTAGTATATAACGTTTGAAAACAGCAATACAATAAGTTACTAGCAGGAATGCGGGAGAAACTGCACTAGAACGACAGGAAGCAACTGTTATAGTGTTATTTCTGCAAAATTTCTGCAATTTTCTGCAAAGGAATTTTGACCTGTGCAGAGAGGAGGAAGAGTGACAATGTCGAAATTTTGAAAACCTAAAATTTCTAGTTCCCCTTGTTTTCTTCAGTAGGAAGTTTCACCCGCCCTTCAAAAGAATTTGGAGTTTTCCCACAAAGAAACGGTCGGATCAACTACGAGGATGGGGGTGGGTCCATGAACCGGGGGCGCCAAGCAGAACATACTTCCGGTCTAGTTCAAGCCACGAAACCGGTGTATTGAAAACTAAACAGCATTTCGGCTCTTTCACATTCTTCTCAGAGATCGCAATTCTTTCAATTTATTTTTAAACAGCACCGTTTTGTTGTAAATCCATTAATAACTTGTGTCTCTTTCAATGCACACACTACCCGACGTCTCGTTTCCGCCCACTCTAGTCTGCTCCCACCAGAGTAGGGATCTTTGGCATTAAAAATAGCAATTATTTTCAAAACTGAGCTAAAAACAAAAATAAGTATTAGGTTTTTGCTGCTCTCCTTTGCCTGGTTTTGAGCGAACCATTATTTATCTATTCATTTATTTTATTTTATTTTTTATTATGCTTGTCTTGGCCTCTGATGCACCCTGTATATTCTCTGTCATAAATTGGTCCACGTTTTATTGTTACTGGTTACGGCTTAGGAACTAGTTACTGCTCTGGGAACAAACGAATTAATGTTTAAACAAGTTGACGCACCAACTTGTAGCGAACATTTTTCCGGTAGAGCAGTAAAATCGCGAAATTACAATGCTTTGTAGCAGCAGTCCTCGCATACACAGTTGCGTTGTTATTGACTACAAGTTAGTACATACCGCCAATATATGTATAAATGCGTTGTTACTGGTAACGAGTTAGTACTGTTTAATAAAAGGCTCATTTGTTCATTGAGATGTGAGCAGATTTCAAACCATGGTAGTTGCTTTGTAGACATATTTTGCACGCTGATACCACCCGAAAAAAAGAGGATAGCTTTGCTCTCTAGATTTTTTTTATTCGTTTAATTACATTATTTTTTGTTGTAAATGATGTACACCACTTGTAGTTTTCTTCCACTATCAAAAATTTCCGAGCACTCTGCAATTGCGACATTAATTCATCAATAGAAGCCGATTCAATCTTGCTCTCACCTCTATTCTCCTGAATACCGTCTGTTTATAGCTTCAAGGTTCTCGTACTCGGGTTGTGTAGGTTCTGCGGAACTAGTTCTCTCTCGTGAGTTCGTCGCTTTTGTTGTTTCCTTTGAGCCGGTCACTTTTGTTTCTTTACTCAAATCCCTAGAAATCCAGTACATTGGTGGTCGCTTGCTCGAATTGCTCTTATTCACAGGAGAAAGAGACGCACGCAGATGCAGGGATAGCCGTTACGGTGCCACGGCCAACAGACAATTTCTTTGGCTTCCGCTTTTTAGCTTTATGAACATCATGAATGATCAACGCTTTTCTCGGTGGTCTCCATGCAAAATATCCAATAGTGGCGAGCATCAACACAGAAGCTGCTGTGGAGAGCATCTGAAGATTAGTTTGGAACTGTTGATGGTTTTTATGAACCCCTCTTCCAATTTTTACATCATATAACATGAGCGACAAAGGCACATACCTAGTATAAATTAGTGTATATTGCCCTACTGGAAGCAGTTTATTAATGATAGGTCAACACGATTCTGCCAGCCATGGAGTATGACGCTCTAACTACATTCACAGGTAACCACAAAAAGCGCATTCAAACCTTCTCCGCATCACTATCTGTGCGTGGGATATACACACGCACTCATCCAGTACTAACTGCCATACAGTTGACCTTTCACACTTATCAAAAGAAAATGCAGCGATCCTGTGATCTTCAAGAGAGGCATATTTATTGGCTGCGTGACAAGAGGCACGCTGCTGGTCTGTGATTGGTTGATTCATGCGCGCATCGCGGCTGCAGCCTTCGAGGGTACGAGCAGTTCTGCGTGGATATAGACAACTATTCTAAGCTTAAATGGGATAGATGATAGATGGATGTTATCGAAACCCACAAACTGTGAGAAGGTAGCCACCGATGTCACTTAGTGCGCCGAATTTGAAGAATCGAATCGCGGCGACATTGTTTCTGGCAGTTATCGATCGAGCAGCAACATGGCTCGACGCGCCGCCCGCAATCGATATGTACCAAAACCATTGTCGCTGCCCCACTTGGTTCGGAAGCGCTACACTACTGCAAATGTACAGCAACAGCCTTAGTGTTGTCGATATATGAAACATACTCACTGCACATGCTTGTATTTCCTTAACCTTTTTGTTATTAGGACCATTGTGAACAAATAATAGAATAATAGCAATAATGTTGAAAAATAGTACGAATATCAGAACGGCAACTACCTGAAACCACGGTCCTCTTTAGATATCGTTGACAACAGTAAATTTGCTGTAGTGTTCGTTGGACCCAACTCCAAGCGTTTCCCCACTTGTGGACGCTGGCGCACCCTTATCACATCGTTGGACCCGACTATAGGCGGTCCTCCACTTTTGGATGCCGGCGCACTCTTATCACATTGTTCGACCCGACTGTAGGCGTTTCCCCACTTCTGGACGCCGGCGCACCCTCCAAAGCACGGTTAACCCGTAGCTCTCCACTTCCCACCCTTCAGAGCTTCTCTTCACTCTTTGAACCTCACCGTACCCGTCTCTATCAACATTTTGACCTTGCAGTCACCATCACTGACGAATCAGGGAATTTCGTTCACGTACGCAAACACTAACACACACAGAATAAGCGCTTTATTATAAGTCATGATAAGTCTCACCACTATTGAAGGGACTCGTTTCGCTACTTTATCCACATTGTTGATCACCACACAACAAATTATGCATATTGTAGAGAACACATGTATAATCAGAGATATAAAAACCTGCGTGAATACAGTCGTTATTAGTTAATTATACAGAAGTTGTAGTACTCGAGGATCACTACTTTTCAACGTAAACAACCACTTACCTTAAAACCTTCGAATTCGCTCTCAACTTTTCGTGACGTGGACTCCGAGAAATCTGCGCTAAGAATGTGATAACTGTGTTGCCGAGCCAGAATCAAATAATAGGTCAAATTGCAATAACAGGTCTGAAATACAAAGGGAGAATTTTTTATCTATGGCCGTGCCTCTACCGTAAGACGGAGCTTCGACGCAACAGATTTTGTGGTTCAACAGGCTGAAAAGTTAGCGCCTACAACCGATCGAATTTTTATTCAAAAGTATAGCAAACTTTGAATTGTAACTGAGGCAATCTACACTAAGGCCCATGGCATACCACACCGATGTTGTAACTGCGATCGTTCACCACCACCAGTCTTCGCACAACGAATGATACATATTGATTATCGGATAACGAAGATCAATACGTATCCAGTGTTAACGCATGCCGCTGCGCAGGTTTTCCCATGGAGAGCGGTCAATGCGCGGAGAATGAGCACCAGTTGGCAAATACGTGCGCCCCACCTAGGTCTGAATTGCGTCAGGGCCACGACTGGATCCATTCTTCGTTGTGAAGACGCACGCTCGTCGAACGCATGCATCTAGCACAGATTGCCCTGTTACTGCTCTCTTGCACTGAATGGTCCTGCCAAGTAACATGCATTCTTACCAACAATATGAACAGTAGTTGTGAATGTACCGCTTGACATGACATAATGAACTACAAATGAACGTCACTTCTCAACTAATCGGCGCAACCAGTATCATTTTGTGTATCACTAAGTAGATGTATTTGTGATTAAGTTTTTAGCCTTCAAGTAGTGTGAATACCAGCTTTGTTCCAACCTGTGGAACAATTAAGCGTTCCGTGAACATAAGTCAGAGCAGTCCTCTATTACTATGTACAGACTTGCCTTTAACACGTTCGCAACCGCGTGCACAACCGGTCGTGCACTATCCAATGAGAGTCCTATCTTTGTGAAATGTCCACAGTCAGCTAATTCTTTCGTAATAGCGTAGTAACAGAGATACTATGTAGAGCATCACTCACGCAGTGGGCAAAGCAGACCTTGTCTCGATCTTTTTCTTTGGATTTTCGTACTAGAACAGCTAGAACAACAATAAACTTCAAGAAAATTCTAACAGCGACAAATCAGTAGACAACAGAAATCGAAGGAACCTCCGAGAACCATGAAATAAAGGATAACTCTAATGAAAAAATCCTTGTTTTTATATGGAAATTAAAGATTGCTATCGCGTGGGACCACATACTCGACCGAACGAGTACGCAAATGCGCATGTGTCGCGAACCTCTTAGAAACAGTGTCTCATTTCATTTCGATTCTGAAAAGTCAATAGGTTCTGGTCCAGCCAGTGATATACGTGAACTTTACAAAATGGCCAATAAACCTCTCTGCGGGGACCCAACATACTGTGGTTTGCGTCACTAGTCCGTGTCCAATGTATAGGGCGAAAACATGTAGCCACGTGGAAAACAACACAGTAAATGGTGCAGCTCATCGTTGATGAGGTATCGATAATTTTCCACAGTCGGCTGAGAATTTCAAAAATTCAGGCCGACTGTGGCAAATATTCCTTCAGAACTCAGAGTTCCCTATGGTTTCAAGACATTTCACGTGTGTCATTGCTCTCGTCAGCTCCTGAAGACAGTGTTTCCGTACAAGTCTCGGGAACGACTTATGAGATGTGAAGCTGCCTCTAAAGACGTTCCTATCTGGTTGAATGCATTGTGAGCTACCGTATTCATTAACGATCAGGAAAAAGAGAATTAGCGAGTTAGCTGTTATTATATATGTGATTGCCACTGAATATATGTAGAGAAATAGAATAATTGCTTTTGTCTTGTTCTTGATTGTTTATGGTGTCTGATACTTTACGTTAGCGAAGCTCACTCAGTTTAATTGTTCATGTGTCGTGCAGAGCGTTCGACCATGTGGTATTGATTTCGAAAGTTTTTACACAAATGATTGGCTTTCACATCTTTCACATTTTTCTTTTATTAAAACTGCTCATATGATCCTCAGATCAATATATTCACAGTAAAAGCTGCTTATGGGATTCTGTATTAGTATTTCAGAGCTAATCTGAACATGATTTATTTGCTGTATTGGTTTGGCGTGTTCCTGTATGCAGTGGGTACTGTAACTGTCATACCATTGTGGTACTTTATGCTTTCACGGAGATTTCTTCACGAAATTTTCGGTGAGTATCAGGAAATATATAGCATTTGTACATACTACTACTATACATAGAACGTAGTCGTGTTTGAATGGCGAACATCAAAGGGCATCCAGTTATGAATTTTTTCAGCATGCGTTTGATGAGAGCTTTTATTTGATTCACTCGTTTTCTATACCACTCCTTCATTGTTACATTCATCTTTTACCCTCCTTCCTTTAGTTCTTTCCGTAAGATACAACCATTTTGAGAACACTCATGTTAATAACTACAGTGGGTGGTCAGACCTGCTCAGTGGCAAGCTACATCGAGGCAATACACCTTCTATTTGGATATGATTTCTTGGTGAGTGTTCACCTTTTTGTTACAATCTGTTCATCTGAGCGTATTAGGCTTTGTAGCCCTTCACCACAGGTCTAGTTTTGATTGGATGAGGTGGTAGGCTTGTTATGATCTTTTTCATCGATAACTGTGGCTGGTGTACCTATCACAAGATGAAAAGTTCCAGATCGTCAGAGGCCAGTCTTACCGTGTACTTTGGGCGGCGAATGAAATTTGTGTCGCGTGCAGCTACACAAGAGACACTCCAACAGACGAACATGATCTACCAAGACCCAGACTCGCTAACCAATGCGATTTCTCGAGTTCTTGTAACTGCTTTTACGATAAAACGGCAGCTATTTTGATGTTCGTAAAACAAGTGAGAAACAAGAATCAACGCCTTTTTTGAAGTAATTTCAAACCGTTATGTCATTCGCGTACAGTATATACGGTTTTATTGAAACATATCAAAGTCACAAATTTCGAGTGCAGAAGTCAAGTTCCGCTATATAACTAGAACAGGATTTTGCCATGTGTTTTTTGAGGACATGGTCCATCGGTAGAAATGCGAACTTAGCGGTGCGTGCGCGCAGTGTGTGGAAGGTTGTGGAGGTTGAACTCGGCCATCACCCAGCTGTTTTCACCTTGTATGAGTGCTCTTCAGTGCCATTTGCGATCGAACATTTTTTTGTACTTTCTGTTGTCACAGGACCGTTGTATTGATCTCACTACTATTGTCGTCAAAGTGTAATGTACTTCTTCAACTGTGGAACCAACTTAATCATATATTTATAAGGCCCATCTTATATCCGAAGCAGATCTGCAATTACGAGCGTAAAAATGAGGATTACGCAGGCCTGCACAAGGCCAACCTGTGTTCGAAGCTCGTAACATTGATATGTTTCAACAGTACCATGTCCTTCCTATATGCGAACGACGTAACAGTTTGGAATTCTTTCGAGAATTGCGTTCTTGCGTTGGTTCCTGTTCTTCACTTAGCAGATGCAGAAAGTCGAGAAATCGCATCCATTAGTGATTCTGCGTCTTCGTAGGTCACGTCCGTCTGGTTGAATCTCCTGTGTATGTAGTTGCATGCGGGACAAACTTCATCCGACGCCTGAAAATATACGGTAAGACGGGCACCTGAACCTCCGGAACATTTCATCTTGTGAACCTATTATGTCACCCATTGCACTCTGTGCAGTGCATTGGATGAGGAGGCTTTGTTGATGTTTTCAACCACATAGAGGAATATATTACACAACATAGTGATGTATTGTAGTGTTCACCACCACGTGCAGAACAACGTCTGTGTGAAATTCTAAGTTTTTTCGATGTTCTGTCCGTTGAGCCAAGTGAATAACAAATGTAGAACACATCCTTCACAATAGGAGGCCTATTGAAAGGGTGATACTTGTTTGATCGTTTTAATTCTTACGGAAGAGAGATATTGTGTTATAATGATTGAATGGTCCTCACACTGAATTTCGATGTTTTATGCCGTAAGAATGACTCAGCAACCTCAAAATGCACAGCATCCATTTCAGATATCCATTTCCTGAAAGATTCTTTCTCAAATAGTCAGACCAATTCTCAATCTGAACGGAGAAGATCGGGAAAGTTGGGTGGGTGAAATGCAGCGCGTTTTCGAAGGTTCTTCAGCACAGATAACTGTCAATTTCATATGAGTTTATTACCTTTAATTATTGCTTCCCGGCGCATGGAGAAGCCGAAATAATTACATAATTGAGAGAAGTTGGATAGGTCATCTAAAGTTATATTATATGTATTGCAGGATCTAATGCAAGGATTGCCTTTGTACGGTCGGCTCTTTTTCCACATAGGTAATCTTTTTATGTGCATTGAACGAGCGGCAGCCGTCCTACTAGTGGCGCGATATGAGAAGTACGTATCGGTTCTGGTTACTGTTATTATTGTCATAGTCACAGTGAGTAATTCTGTGTGAACTCTCCAATGTGGCTCGTTTCTGGTTCCTTTTGAGAAGACAATGTCTTAATAAATTGTTGCGATGACCAGTTGAGCAACTGCCTATAGCTCCATCATGATGAATTGTTGAATCATTCAGAGCGCTGTGTCAGGGTTCTGTGCAGCCATGCTCAACTGGCTTACGTCCATCTCCCACGTTTTACCTCAATTTTTCTTCACTATTTTTTATTCCTTGTCATGTTTTATGGTGAGGCTTCCACTGCACTTACTTGCCCTGATTTTTTTTCATTCCACTAGACTATGAGAACTTGCAGATTGCAATATTTATTCGTCGTCACAGAGCTTCTTCTGGTCGTGTCACACAGATGGCATCACTTCAGAAAAAGTACACATGCCTACAAACATGTGATATTACTGGGACCTGAAGTATTCTCTCGATTTCAGGTTCCAGGATAAAGAGAATGGCCGAACCGTACCAATTTATACATTGATTTCAATGAATGAACTGGCATCATGCTGTGCCACAATTGTGACCGTTATTTTATTTGAAAATGGTCACATGGGTGGTGTAGGAGTAGTGTCTCGAGATCTTGTTTCCATTATGGAGATGGTGAATTTTTTTCTTTAATCAGGGAAATTTAAAAGCTACATCAAGAATCAACAAATGAACAGTAAGCTGCTGTAAATTACATCATATCGCATCTTATTCATCAATGTGGTAACGCTGTATAGTTGTTTCATATGGAGACGTTGCCAAAATAGAGAGCTTGTTAACCAACATCCCAGTGGAGACAAATATTTTCAGCAGCTGCAACGCTTTTGGAACACCACAGGTGACCATCTCATAATTAGCTTGTGAACGTGTGCGCAAAATTTGTAGTGATTCTAGGAGTTTACCATAAACGATGATAACGCCGTAGAATGCGAATGCAACGTTCTAATCTATTCCTTTGTTGTATCTTATCTCTTCAAATCGAATTCTCTTCCTGTATTGAATCAGATGTCGGCAAATCCTTATTTCTTGGCGTCAAAAACAACCTCCAACTGGGGAATTTTCTTTGCGTGTACTGATCCTGGCCGATTCCGACTATGTCTTGAAGGAGCATTTTTGGCCACTATGTCCACAATATTTCAATTGAATTCGCATTGTTGACTAGTCAACTGATAATAAATCATTGATAAACAGAAGACCTCATTTACTGAAATTTATTTATTTGTACGTGGAAATATGTACCACGCGAAATGATGAATCAGAGCAGAAAAATGAACATAATGCAAAAAAAAACTATTGAATCCACGATGAACAGATCTGTAGAAGAATGGATACAATTTAAGAAGGTTCGGGAATGGCAAACCAGTAAGCTGCTTTTTTTAAAGGAAATTGTCTACAAGTCTTTTGTATTGCGATAGGAAACACGGCAAGATACATTTCTTGGGAAATTTCAGAAAAGCAAACCCGCCTCTTTGCTATACGTAGAATATATAATCCTAAATGGACCATTTCTAGTGCAAGAGGAGGATGCTGCGTAAAACTTATCTATCGGGAGGTGGATTTTCCCGCAGATAATTTTGTGCACCATGACAAAGCCATATTTTCTTCTTCGTGCAGCAATGTAACGAATTTTGAATATGCAGTTGAGTGCAGAAGCTGGAGGAATGATGGCGTAGTCATACTGACGGACACAGAGTGGGGGGTAGGGAGGGGGGTGTGAGAAAAAAGTGGGATCTCCGCCGTTTTGGGAACCCACGGAAAACAAAATCAACAAATATATTAACTATAATAATAAATAATTAATAAAAATTATGTTAAAAATAATAATAAAAATAAACAATTATAAATAAACTATTACAAGATTTTTATCTGTATTGTGAAGTAATTTCGGAAATTTGGCGACCCATTCCAGGGACGGCCCCCCGCCCTCCCCTTCTCCCCCTGCGTCCACCACTGTCATGCAGCCTTATCCAAAGTTTTCTTGTAAAACTGTTTTGTACAACTTCAAGTCTCGAGATTGAGCCTTCAGATTTCGGGCTGAAAACTGTAGCACCATAGCTAAGAGTAGATCGAACATAAGGGGCGTGGCTGCGGCCAGCCAGCTTCGGCCGGCTAGATTTGGCTCCCGACATGTATACTGTTGACATGGTATCTCGAAGAATCCCTTCAAATTCCGCAAATAGGAGTTATTCGATGTGTTGCACACGAATATCGTACTCATTTTGTGTCATACTCTCGTTTTTGTGTAATTACGGTAGGTACGTACATAATTCCGGCGCCATATAGCCAGCCTTCAATGGTCACGAAAGCGCCCAAATTTGGTCGCCTTCCGAAAGGTATAAGGTAGATGCTCTCCAGAGGAACAGCATGACCTAGCCAGGCATGACCGTTAAACTCCGTGAGTAGGTGGATCTCATAGAATGAACGATTTGATCAAGGCTGAGAGAGAGACCTGGCACAGCAGACTCCCGTTGGATTTTATGCAAACTCTGAACATCGAAGACATACACGGAATTGGTGATGTGGAATAAATACAATGATATGCAACGAGGCAAGAATGCCGTCTCCCCACTTCTGAGTGTGCCTGCGCTCGAAATGAACCATACGGTCTATCGTGAATTTTCACCTTCGAAATTCAAGAAAGATGGTTGATGAGGGGTTGATTGGCTCTTGTCGGCGAAGTCTTGAAAGAGCTGGATGAATCTTCCATGTAAGAAACGTTGCAAACAATCTGCTCGAATAATCGGGACAATCAGTGAGAGTACCAGCTAGAAAAGATCCAGCTTATGCTTGGATAGAATTATGGATCACACCAAAAGCTGCGCTGTTGCGACAAATCTACTGTAGCCCCACAATCCACTTCCGTTAAGTGCTCAGTTATGGTAGCTCGAACACATCAATACCGAACGAAGGGTCTGGTGAAAACGAGCAAAAAAAATTGTTGTAACGAGTTCGCTCATTGGTGGGATGTACAAGACGGCTACAAAATTGCATGAGTTCTTCAACTAAAGCTTCCGTCCTCTTTCACGGCTGTCCAAAATTTCTGGAGCCTGGAATTTGATGGACGACCTCTCCTTTTTTCATCTTCGAAGCGTGTAACTCGTAGATATGAAGAATCTTTCAGCTTGATTCGCTGATTTTTCCTACACCAGAAGGCTCGCTGAGACCACAAAATGACAGTGCTGCATTCCAAACTTTTCCGAATTAATGGAGGACACGATTGCGAAAGCCGACACGGTTTTCGATAGCAGCTTCACGGATGGGAAAAGAGGATTGTTTTCATGAGAAAAAATGTTTGAAAAGCGTCAATCTCTGTCGAGAAAAGTATTCGCGAAAAACCGCATTAATTATGCGCCGATCTAATAGTAGCTGAAGCTACATAGAATGACATAAGGCTCTAGTTGCTGGAATGCCTGATAAGTGCTGAGAAACACCTCACCCAGTGTTCTACCGATGTTAATAAGTTAGTAAGTTAATCAATAGGTGAATAAGTTCTGTGCATGGAAACCGCTGAGAAACGATCAAGAGAGCCCTAAAAAGCGATGGGAAGACGTAGTTAAGAGAAATTTGGAAGGCCTCTACGTCACGGAATAAAACGGCCAAGACCGCGCTTTTTGGCGCAGTAGAATCCGTATAGCGGACCCTGCAACAGATCGGGAGAAACGCTGGGGAGAAGAAGAAGAAGGTACTGCCAGGCAGTCGACCGAATGACTACTGCTTTGTGCGAACAAGCGCGATGATAAGAGCTATTTATACGGGGTGCGAGCGTCAGACATATGCGTTCGTTTGCAAAGGATTTTCCATGAGGAATTGTAAACGCGACATATGCAACCACAATGAGAAGAAGGTGAACACTGCGAGGACGTAAACGCGTGCGTCTGAGTTGTATCAGTGATGCGACTCGCCCTAGTCTTCGTTATAAAGACGCACACGCGTGAAACGCACGCATTTAGTATAAATTGCCCTATAGTGTGGGAACTTTCTGGATGACTTTCTCTTACCGCCATTGCAAGCACCCATTTTAGAGCTGTGCACCCTCTGCACTCTTCGTTTTCATTTCGCAATCAGTGACCAAAAAAGATTGACATAGTGATGTAAAGCAGAGAAATATTGGGAACAAATCCATAAGATCTCAGCTTGTTCGATTTACAAGACAACGGGTTTATCGAGACTTCAAAGAAGTGCATTCTCGTCGATTCTCTCTTCTAACACTTTGAACGGAATTCCATTTCAATTTTTCTGACAATACCACTTATACGCGAACGTCTTGGATTCTACGTAATATTTCTTTACATTTATTGCCCACAAGGGAGGTGCAAGAGGTCGGCTCGCAGATCGTAATGAAACAGTATATATTTCATTACGGTCCTCGCTTCCAAAAAATAGAAATCCCATCACACTATGTATTGGGTTGATGAAAAAGTTCTGCAACACTTTTTATTTCCATTTCTAAAACGCAAAAGCAGCTTGACAGGTGGGATCTTCTATAACGTAGTATGTTCTTAAAGCTTTCAAGTGAAGGGCATATGAGGGGAGCTCTATCAGTATCCAAGTAATAATGCCTTCGGCCAGTAGAGTCCCACCTCGCTCCTTTGTCTGTTATGGTTTCCTGCAAGGATATCCTGTAAGAAGCGCCGACGCCAATATATGTGCTGCGTTTGAAGGGACCGTTATTCACCATTCGACTGCCCCTCGATGCTACCAAGGCTTCGAGTCGGACGAAATGATGCTCGAAAATCACCCATGGTCTGGACGTGCGTCAACCGTTAATGATGACGATTCGCGGGACAACCTGAAGACGAGGTCAGATGTCGGCAACTGCAAGTTGACGAAGACACTCTAGTGCGACTACGTGACCGTCATCAAGCATCCTCACTTTCTCGGTTCTAGCAAAGTTGCCCGGACATGAGTACCTCGTGTGTTGTGCGAATCTCATAAGTCATGCCGAGTAAGCATCGAAGAGTTGATGTCTCTTCCTCCACATAGGAAGGGCTTTCTAAACGGTATTACAAGTGGGTGCGTGAGCTTAGTCCTGTACGCGAACAACGCACAGCAGCGTCAGTGGATCCCGTGTCCGGAATCACTTCCAAAACAGTCAAAAGCAGACTTGCCCAAAAAAAGAGTTTTTCCATGTTGTCGGTGGAGCCACAAGAAATGCTTTACCAAGATTTCCTAAGCAGTGGAACCATAATGACGATGTAGCTCTGCGCTACCCAACCCTAGAGTTTGGCAGTTGCCATCTACGAAAAACGCACAAAACGAGCAAATGTTCATTTCCCGCAAGATGATGATCACTCGCACTTCGCAAACGTAGGTCGTGGTAAGACTCAAAATCTAGGTTCGGATTTCTGTCACACCTATCGTATTCACCAGACCTCGCCCTGTCGGATTGTCACCTTCTTCTGACCGTGAGCATCCATCTATGGAAAATGAGGCCTGGCAATCAACAGGGACTCTAAAATGAGGAGTCCAAGTTTT
>KN738844.1:0-17165 GCA_000816745.1 Ancylostoma duodenale | reverse complement strand
TTTCCGTTTCGTTCGTACTCTCGTTACGTACTACTACCTAACCTAACCTAACTATCTACGTTAACTTACTACTAGTAGTACGTACGTCCGTCGTCTCTCTCTCTCTCTCTCTCTCTCTCTCTCTCTCTCTCTCTCTCTCTCTCTCTCTCTCTCTTCTCTCCTTCTCTTTCTCTCTTTTCTTTGTTGTACTTTTTGCAGTAGTTCTGTACAGAACTATTCTGTGAACCACCTAGGTGGCAATCGGAGATGGAGGAACGTGTGAGGAATTGAATGGTTCATCACTTTCACTTGTTTTGAATGTGCCGCCGGACGAGGATGTCGAGCAGTATCGTCAATTCTTCTGCCGGAACTCCCTAAGTGTAAGCCGTCTTAGAAAGCAAAATCTCTTAGCTTCATAATCCCGCTGTTTTACTGTGCTATATTGATCATCCAGGAGACATATTTCTTTCATATATAGGCTCGTCGCCTGAACAATTCCGAATCTCGCGTGTTATCAAAATATGTGGATCTCAAACAAGGCGAGAGCTTCGAGAATGTTGTGCGTGTGGATTTTGCTTCTGCTGATGATTGCCACGAAGCTTTGAAGAAGCACAGTCGACAAGTAGCCAAGGTATCGCTTTCTGGCTTCTTTTCTCGCATGTATAGGTGGTATAGCTACTTTGAAAGTTTAGATTCTTCCTCGTGCTTTCGTTGTTGGAAGTGAGAGTTGGAGTAACTTGAAAAACGCTACTATGACCTTCCGTGTGAAGTGGTACAAACGACCTGCAACTGGAGAAGGAGTGTTGAAGGTTGGTGGTGAATGATTCACATTGTTGTATTGGTTTCCTGTAGTGCTTCTGAGTTTTACTTTAGTTCAAAAACGCGAAAGATTCACGTTTGGCTGCCGAGATTCTCATTTATCACGGGTACTCAGATTCAGAACGGCATAGCCGGATTAGCGATGATATTGTGAGTTGTCTTTATGTTTCATCTGTTCATTATTGTGGGTTTTCCTGTATCAGATTTTCTGTTCGCCTCAATGGCAGGAGTATTTGGAACAGGGTCAAGCATGACGATGGGAAAAACCGACCCTCAATACGACTCCCCCCATAATCCCCAGTCCGACCCCCGCTTCTGTACGACCCCCCCCCCCCTTTCAGGTCCTGCATTCCTTAATGTTCCCTGTTTCTTCAACTATCGGTCTCAGAGTGCCGCACTAGAATATCTGCAAAGTAATAGAATAAGTAGCAGAATAGGAACTTCCGCTCAATTCTTATTAGTACAAGGTTAGGTTAGTACAAGAAAAAAGATGAAATAAAATGTACATTCAAATCTAGCTACAGTGAGCGTCGATGGCGGTTCTCTTACTCGTCCCATATCTTTTTTTCCTGAAAAAAAAAGATATGGGGCAAAGTAAGAGTAATAGGAAGACACGACCAAGGAGAGGAAGAAAAAAAAACAGATTCTGCTGAAAGAAAATGGGTTGGAGCTGACGAACGAGCACACATGGTGCGCACAAGCCCGTAGATGTGCGTCCCGTACCCCCGAGGTTCGCGGCGGGACGCGCAAGCAGGACTGGATTTGCCACGACCACGGGTTCGATCCCAGGCGCCGTCGAAACATTTTTGCACGAGCCGGAATGCCTTCAGAATTGAATGATTCATGGAGAAGAAAAAAAAACGGTTGCAAATCAAGTGTGAGAAGCGAAATCGATCGGTTGCACGTGCGAAATTTGGCCTGCAGTGCCCGTCAGAACGCAAAAAATTAGGGTGCTTTGACTTCGCACTGAAGTTCTCTGACTCGAATTCAGCAGATGCTTCTCGATGTATACATAGAGGACGGTCAACTCTAGAATTTGCCTGAGTTTCAATTCCCTAGAGCTTCATATATTCTTGGGAGCTCGATGGGAAATTTTTCAAAATTTCGGGTCTCCGGGGAGAAATTTCCCATCTAACTCAGTCAAGCAGGAGCAAACATTGGGGCGCGATAATGGAGATGAAGAATGAATGCTTGGAGCTCTATCACGTAATGGTAGTGAAATTTCGGTAAAGGGCAAACTATCTTCGTGGGAGTTGAAGAACTAAAAACCTGGTAATTTGAAGAAGTGGTGAAAATGGAGTAAATCTGCTTGGGGAATCACTGAGAAGCTATTTGCAGATATCACAAAAACTTTTCTTCTATGAGTTTTGGACGAGGAAATTTCCCATTTGAGTACTGAATCTGGCTCCACGAAGTTCGCTCGTTTTCCCGCAGTTTAGATGGGAAATCGATGAGAAATTCGGCAAATTTCCCATCGATTTGCCAAAAACATATGGAGACTTAGAGAAACGAAACTTTGAGTAAAGATAGAGCTGGTCGTCTTCTATGACCGCATAGAAAAATGTTTGATGATTCTTCGTCAGGCTACTTCAGCACGAGGTCTAAGTCACTCTACTTTTCCACGAATTGAGGGGCATTGCAGGCGAGTTGTCGCATCTGCAATCGTTCGATTTCGCTCCCCACACTTCATTTTCAAACGTTTCCACCCTCTCTACCTCACACTTAATTTTGAAGTGATTCTGACCAGTGCAAAAAATTTTTGATTGCGCCGGGAATCGAACCCGTGGGCGCGCTGAAGCCGATTTCTTGCACTGCCAAGCAGACCTGTGTTGACACGTAATGATGTGACCAATCTTGTTGGCAAGGGCTGGCCGTCATTTGTCAAAATGTCATAAAACAGAACTTTCACGTTACATTCATTGGTCAAGGCACCCCTCTACTTACCGCAAACCACCCCCCCCCCCCTCCACCCAATACGACCCCCCTCCCATTCCCAGCCCCCTCCCATACGACCCCCTCATGGGAAATTCCCATCGGACGCTTGACCCTGATTTGGAAGCTACCCAACCTTGTGATTGACATTCTCCCAGTTCTCCCTTGAACAAAGTGATTAATAAACATTCGACAACCATCTAGCAAAAATATATGCTTACCTGGCGTCTCAGAAGCGAAACTTCTCCCTTGTTTACCATGTGCGCTTTTCTTTGATTTCCCATAGGTGCTACCCTGTAGTTCGGACCGAGGTTTTCGAGTTTCACATCAATTTCGCCCTGTAAATTGTTAGAATTTTTTAGCCCTTGTTGGTACCAGTTTTCGGGCTCAGCGCTCATCTATCTTAAAAACATCTCCAATAGTTGGGCACGGACCGGTTTGGCGTTCCACATTCTGTTATTAGCATTCCTTGAAACGATCTTAGGACTTTTAGTTCTTTTACATTTCCGAAATTTTCCATGTTTTCCGAATTATTATCAAACGGCTAGGGTAATGTATGGTTCACGGTTGCGTCCTTTGTTCCATACGCTTTGTAGCAGTCTGATCTTCCCTGATTCTCATCACTCTTTGCTCTTGTCTAGCTTTATCCATTTCTACTTCGTAGCGATATTTTCTGTATTCTTGCGGATGCATGGGATACAAAATGTCACTGTTGAAGTCTTTCTAGAACTTTCATGAACTTTTGCAGATTTCATCTCCTCTGTACATATTTCAGGACTCGGATAAATCAGACCAAAACGCTGTATTGCCAGTCATTTAGTGGAATATCTTGCCCTATACTGATTCCTTCCACTGAGAAATACTTAACTTCCTATCCTTCACATGAAGTCCACATTATCTACTATCCGATGCCACCGAGTAGCAATCGAATCCTTTTGGTTTTCATGTGGTCCCCGCTATTAGTTAGCCGCCTTTACCAGCCCGTACTTGCAATAGCTTACTCATCCTCCCCGACTACGCCGTAGTTTAGTTGAGAAACCCCTACCCTAACTGCTTCCTATATTCTTTTTTCTCGCCCTACGACGTGGAACTGGTGATTTACTTTTAAAACTTAAATATTTTGTTTTATTTATCACTTGCTACATTCCGTTATGTTTCCAGAGGATTATAAAAGTTATCCCAAACGCCTACCAACACGATTACATCTTCCAAGAGCATATGCGTGAGATTCTTGGAGTAAACGACGTGCCGCTCGAACGAGCTTATCTTCTGAGAGTTGCCAGATGGAAATCCGAGTATGGATTTGGTGTTATTGTTCACTGTTTTCTCATCTTACAGTTGTTCTTTTCAGTATAAACGATGCGGTGAAGTTCCATGTAGGTCGCGCCATCGCCAAATATCTGATGCGACATCATGAATGGATTGGTTACCTGCCAGTCTTTCAACATGAGTGGAGGATGGTTTGTGGTTTCAGTCAAATTGGTGCATTCATTTCTATAGTTCTCTTCGTTATAGTATGGAAATCCTTCTATTGGGTTGATGAAAAAGTTCTGCAACGCTTTTTAGTTTTATTTCTAAAACGCAACCTACAGCTTTACAGGTGGAATCTTGCAACCATATAAGGTAGAATGATATCAAACCTTCCACGTGAAGAGTGTAAGAGGGAAGCTTGATCAGTATTAGAGCATCAGTTAAGTCTCACTTCGGTCAATCGTATGTTATGATTTCGTGCAAGGACATCCTGCAGGAAGTGCTGCTACCAATGTATGCGCTGCATTCAAAGAGGACGTCATTCACTATTCCACGGTGTCTCGTTGGTACAAACGCTTTGAGATCGGTGATATCACCTTAAAAGATCGCCCACGTGCTGGACGCTCAACAATTGTGAATGACAAGGTTTGCTAGATGCCCTGAAAGCGAGGCCAGAAACGGACACCCGCATGTTGGCGAAGACACTACTGCGACCAAGCGACCATCATCAAGCATCTTCATGGTCTCGGTTACAGCAAAATTGTCTCGACATGGGTACCCCATGAGTTGCATGGAAACGACAAAGCATGCCGAGTGAGCATCGCGGAGTCGCTGTTCCTTCGTCCGCATAGGAAGGACTTTTTGAAAGATATTGTAACTGAGGACGAGATCTGGGTCTTATACGCTAACGAAACATGACAGCGCCGATGGATTCCACGTGGAGAACCGCCACCAAAACAGGCAAAAGCAAAGGCGCACGAGAAGAAGGTTCTTCTATGTTGTTGGTGGGATTCATAGGGAATGCTTCACCACGAGTTCCTCCGCAGTGATGTCACAGTGACGGGAGATATCTACGCTACCCAACTCCAGAGACTGGCGAACGCCATCCGCGAAAAGCGCCCAAAGTGAACAAATAATTGTCTTCTTCACGATAATTCTTGAAGGCATACTGCAAAAGTAAGCCACGAGAAGATTCAGGAGCTTGGGTGGGAAGTCCTATCTGACCCTGGGTATTCGCAGACCTGGCTACGTCAGGCTACCACCTGTTCCGGGCCTTGAAGAATCATCTACGGAAAATGAGGTTCAACAATCAACATGAACTCGAAACTGAGGTCTCCAAATTCTTCGATGCACAGCCTCCGGAGTTCTGGCGCAGGGGAATAGAGAAGCTGTCGGAAAGATGGGCGAGGGTATTAGGCAATAATGGTGAATTTGTCATTGATTGAAGTTTTGTTCTGATAAAGAAATTTATTAACAAAAATTGTGCTGTGAGTGTTGCAGAACTTTTTCATCAACCCAATATATGTAAATAAATGAAAAGAGTAGGGATATAAAAAACCCCCAGTGTTTGAGCTGATTTGAATGTAATCTAATCGAAAACACATTTCTCTATAAGCCATGATAAACTTCAATTCACAAATATTCAGATCCTTTCTTCGACCACACTTCCATGGCACTGGAATATGCTAAACATCAAGAACAAGGAAGCTAGCGCCAGTCCATGTGAGGCAGAATTGATATTCAAGAGTGTTGACCAAGGACTTGGCTTGGTGGAGATGCTTACTTCGGACAACAACGACTTAGTGATGTATGATCAGAGAAACCGTTCATCTCAAAAGGTACTCTTGTCTCATTGTCTTGAATGTGACAGTAGTCCGCAAAACGCTGAGATTGCTTACAACAGTGGGACAGTCGTCTTCCCACAGTGTATCGCGAGTGTGGGATTGGACCCCACTTACCCAACGACTGGCCTACCACCGTTTGCCCACGATCAGCGCTCCGGATTAGTTCTGGAGAAAATTCACTGAAAAGTGTCCACTATTAGTCGTCATTAGACAAGCTTTCCCCGTCCTTATGAGCTGTTTAGAGCAACTTACACTCGATGTGTCAGACCTACTCATTCGCGAAAAAGGGTCATCTTTGCTAGATGCGCGAGTGCGTCACGCGTGCGCCCTTACCTAGATGTGTGGTCCGTGTTTATTGTGTTCTCATCTTACCGACCAGACGCGATGATTTCGCGGCTTTCTGCGGAATTCTTCATTTGTAGCGTACATGTCGGGTTGTTTGGCTAATTACTGCGCTTGACGCACGTCCGACGCATCTAGTATGATTTGTCCTTGATGTTTTCCATCAAGACCAGTAAGCATGTGCAGAATACATTGTCGCACGCTTGTCGCACGCATACATCCACTATAAATTACACTTCTGTGGAACTGCTGCTACTAGAATGGTTTGTCTTATTTGTTACTAACATGAGACATAACTTCGCGTTTTCCGAGAACCCCATTATGCGATCCCCACGCTCCTCTCCTAAGAATTTAATCCAAAAGTGGACACTGACGTGCTTACTCATCACTCACCATTTTCAGCTTTACTCTTAACTGCTCGATGAGAGTTGTTCTTTTTAGATAACGGTCAAGCCAATTTACTGTATATCAATTCTGGTTACAAAAGAAGTGCGGATCGCTTGCGATTCATTCATAAGGTATGTGCTGAACGGTCAAACCCCTCTTAGTATATACATTTAAGCACCTAAATGTTCAGGCAACTGAACGATGAGGAATCGGCTGCAGCAAATGCATCGGACGACATGCTGGGTGCACTCGAAATTTTGGATACGACATGGACGGATGGTCTTGATTGTAGTGATGACACTGATACAACTTTGGGAGAGCTAAGTGTGCAAGGATGGCCAGTGCGGTGAGTGTCAACAGTTATAAGATGAAAACATGCGTAGCTTTAGTAGCTACTTCACTATTTAGGAGGCTTTTGGTTCACTCTTTCTTTCTCTCAATTTCTTTCTGATTAAACTACTACAGGCATTGCTTTTTGGCTGTCCTGGTTTGCCCAATATTTTTGTTTGGAATTTGCCAGTTTCCAGACATGTCGAGGAAGTAGCAACGCGGCTGATTTCGTTGTTCGAAGGCATATATATTGACTGTTCCGATGATGCTCATGGAAGGCTTCTGTACGGGTAAGACAACAAACATCAGCTGTTACATTGTAATTTTGAAAGAACCTACTTATGTTGCGGCTATAGATACGGAGCCAAATACGTGGATTTCGTGCGCCAAAAATTGCGAGGACGTGCTGTCATCGATGTGGATCTGTTGCGGGAACGAATTACTGTGGTTGGTGAAGGTGCGGATCTGGCCAAGGAGAAGTTGACGTTTTTTGCCAAAAATAGGTGAGCTTTTTCATTTCTCTACTTCGATTTGGCTGCTAGTCTACTCTTTTTTCTTTACAGTCATGCATTCGAGTTGACAGAGACAATTGTAATTGGACCACCTCGTTACTTGTACTTCATGCGCGACATACTTCACCGGCTTGTAGGAATTGAACGATTGAAGTACGCTTTGAGTTGTGAAACTGATTTTACTACACAACTCAGTTTTTTTTTGTTTGTTTGTTAAGGAAGATTACCGGATGTGAGAAACTGCAGTTTGTTGATGATCTCGGCATTAAATTCCATGGAACCCTTGAACAGTACGATCTACTTATAAATTACCTGGAAGAAGTGGATCAAAGGGTGAGTTATCGTGAAGTTATCTTGAAGTGCGGGTCACAGCTGGATTGATTTCTGTCGTGGTAAAAAAATAGATGGAACGCTGTTTGGATAGCAAGATTAGCGTTCAATCTAGCTGTAAATTAACGACTAACGTGCCATCTATTTCCTCAGGACACCGTACAATATCTAAAATGCATGTTACTCATAATTCAGGTGGTGCAGTCAATCTCAAACGTGAACCAGTCATCTAAGCCGGATTGCCCTGTCTGTCTGTCACCAGTTAGCAACGCGTTCTACTGCCTCGAATGTGGTCACTATTACTGCTTGAAGTGCATCATTTTCCAGGTGGGTTTTCACCTCCATTTTAGGGCTGATTATTCCTGAATTGAGGTTTTTTTCGTCCCTATTTTCTTGAAATTGTAGATGAAAACAATGATAAGGAATAGAGATCTGCCCATGCGATGTGTTTACATGGATTGTGAAAAGCCAATCGCCGTTAGCGATATTAAGGTAGGTAAACATTTGAAGCGCTTCTTGTTTACATCAGTCTTTTTGTGTCTTGATCTATTTCTTTTTAGCAACTGATTCTTGGTGATGAGCGTTTGCCGTGGTTAAGTGCTGGAAAACTGCGACCACTCATCGACAGCTCCATCGACTGTCTGGTTCGAAAGCATCCAGAGCTGACTCGTTGCCCAACACCGGATTGCTTTGGGATTTGCAAGGTGTGAAAGTTAGCTGTGGAATTCTGCACAAATTGCTTGTTAGAAGGTGTGCTCCAAAAGCGGCTGCGAGAATTCCCCAGTTTCTCGAGTTAGATGGTTAACAATAATTTGTCGGACTAATTACCTGACAGATCCTTGGTTCCTTACGCTATCACGCAAATGGTTCAAATGCTGTTGCGTCCCCTGCGGCACATTGCGTCATCCATGTTGTAGCGACCACCGCGACATCATCGCCTCGCGCTGAAGTATAAACGTAGCTTTGGGCAATTTCTCAAACCAGATTGGTTTCATTTTGTTCTGCTAGGTTAATTTTCTAAGCATCTCTTGCAAGAAATGCTACTGTATTTCACTTCTTATGAGATTGTTTCATTGCACTTAATCAGATCTTGCACTATTTGAAGGATTGGCCGTCTTATTATCAAAATTTTGCATTTACCTTAAAAATCGTACACGACTGCAGGAAGTAGGTCTAGCTGCAATTGCTTTTTTCCTCGATGAACTGCTAATTCATGGAGTAAAGCGATTCCTACCTCCATCGGAAGAAAATCTCCCTCGAATTGTTTTGCGCGTTAGTGCGATCAAAGTGGTTGCATTTAAAAATTAAGGTCCGAATTTGCGCTCCAATGCCCTTCATCGCTAATTGATGGTACATTTCCGTGGTAGTCATTTTTGCACTTGGTGAACGAGAATGAGTCTTTATGTAGTAAAGGTTTCACTATTTTTAGGTTTTCTCCTCAACGTTTTATTTTGTTTAGAAGATCGATGGAAACAATGAGGTGTTCCGGTGCGATTCTTGCAATAAGGAGAGATGTCGTGGTTGTATGATGGAACCGCACAAGGATCTGTCTTGTGAACAATACGCTATACTCAGATGTAAGATTTCTGTTATTAGATTCTACGTTATTAGGCTGGCAGATATTTATCTTCTTTATTATTTTGTCTTTTGTTATTTTACTGTTTCATTGTTGACCTCTGTGAAATCTTCCTTTTCTTCTTCTTTTCAAATTTTCCAATCTTTTATTATTACGGGTGTGCAAACTAGTGCTGGAATTTGACGGGTTGAAAATGAGTAGCAGTTTTTTCTTTGTGCTTTCCCGAGTGCTTTTTTTCCTAGTTTTTTACCGGTTATCTTCTAGAACGGTTCTCAGTCACTTTAATGTATTCCTCTGCTGGGTCTTTTTGATGTGAAATAATATATTTCCCTGTAGGATTGGGCCTCGATTGTAGTATCTTCTCCAATTCCTCTGATGTAATTCGATAGACCTTCGATTGGGGATCCGTCCCAGAATCTCCTGCTTCCCCGCGATTATCGTCAGCCATGTTGTAGATGCAAATACAGAACGGAGCTGAACAGACTACCACTCCTTACGCAAGAATAAGCCGGAATGGCTTATTTCACAACTCACGCGTCCACATAGACGCGTGACCTAATTTCGTAATCCCAGTGCTCGTTAGCATACACAAAATACCGATTTTCAGCGGATGGCGCCGCGTCCTTGAAGGCCTACATGGATCAACACGAAGGCCGAGTACGAATATGTCCCACAAAGGGCTGTGGAGCAGTCATTGAAAAAGGCGAAGGTTGCAATCATATGCAATGTTGTGTGTGCAGTATGCACTTTTGCTGGTTATGCGACTTTACGGTAAGCATTCTTGTCCTTGTTTTCTTTTCAGTAAGTTGTTTAAGATGTAACTTTTTTTTTGAAATTTCAGAGCGAAACGCAATCTACTATCTATGGACATTTGCGTGAAACTCATGGAGCAATCGGCGAAGAGTGGCCCATGTTCGGTGGCTATGTACCCGGGGACAGGTTATATCCTCGGGTGCCTAATTTTGTTTTTCCAATTCAACACCCAGATGATCTTTTTCCTATTCGACATCCACATGACGATGATGATGACGACAGATTTCCATTGCCGGACGATATGTGGTAGGAGAACGAGGTAGGGGAAGGGAATAATACTGATTAGGCTTTAATAAGGTAAAGTGTCAGAAGTGGAGCACGCCTGACACTTTTGTTGACTGTTGTACTTGTCATGCTGTTACATCTTCTCAAATAAGAGAAATAGGTTTTTTTCCAAATGTTGGAGTGCCTTCTTAGTGATTCATCATGAAATGTTTCTATGGAATAGGAATTTGCGAATAGCTCTGAAGAAGTTTTTCTCCAAAGCAATTTTTCTATAACATTTTTTGTGTGGTTGATGCTAAACCACCTATTTTGTACCTGTGCTCTACTTAATGCTAGGCTTCAAACTGCTACTTATTTAAGGAAAAGTTCAATTCGGACGAATTTTAGTGACTCATTAAGCCTCTTTCCGCATTTTTCCCTTTTTGATCTTTGCTGTCGATAGGATGCTCCTGCTCATTCTTATGCCTTCAGGGTTGGGGTGAACGAATAACTCGTCCAGTTTCTTGAGGATTTCTTGATTGCACACATTCAAAACTTTGAGTACATATTATATTATTGAAGGAAATTTGTACCTGGGTGGGGCGGGACCGTTTCCTTGTTACTTAGAACACCACTTATTCGGCTAGGGTACCGCCATTGCATGTTTTGTGCCCTTTTATTTCCCAAAATTTCTAAAACAGCCAACTTTTTGTGGGCTTCTTGAACTGTATTCGTTCGGAGATCAAATTAAGCAGTTTTCCTATGCAGATGAAGCACTTTGAATCACTTGGAAGGACTCCAACAATAGTCATGTTACCATGAGAATGCGTGTTGAATGTTGTTTCACTGGGGTAGAAAGGGATAGCTTGTCCTGCTTTCCTCCGGATACTTCCTTCTCAGTGCTAGTGCCGTGGAATTCGTCACGTTTTCTATGTAGGCGTCCTCAGCTTTATTGTGGTTCACAGTTTCCCCTGAAAATCCCAGAAGAGCAGAGATTTGCATCCACATTTCTCACTTCTCGATTCAGCTAACGCAGTGGATTAATGAAGAATGTCGCAAGCTGGTTGCAGCAGCCCTTTTGCTTTTTTTCAAGGGGAAGAATTTGTACCAGTTTTGATCACACCAAGTTAAATATACGTATATTTTTCCGAATGTTTGGTTGTTTGGACCGAGTCGAATAATTCCAAAAAAAAAGGATATTAGAAGATGTCAGTGTCTTATGCATTCGAATATTCGAAAATTCTGGATTATTCTGGATTAAATTTACAGCAAATTTTGAGAGATTCGATTGGTATCATAATTTTGAACGTTTCGAGGTTTAGTGTACTCTAAAGAATCAAGTATTTTGAGGTTAGGTATTTTGATTTAATTGATTTTAGTTTTAATTTAATTTTTCAATTAATATTTGGAATGTTCATAGTGTAGATGGATTCTGAAGAAGTCGAATATTTGGATTTTTTATGGGATCTGAAATAATGTATGGAAATCCGGTGAATCAAGGAAAGAACAATATTTGAAGTTCCAGAATTTGATTTTCGAACATCAAAAAATTAAGTAATAGTGATTTTGAGGACATTTTTAATTGTAAAAATAATGTGTACCACCTTGAAAACTGAGGATTTTACAGCGCACTGTGTGTATTTGTTCTATAGATTTTATACTGTTCTGACAACAGTTCTGCCTTTCTAAAGGTAGTCCATGATTTTCCACATCCTCGATTCAAAACTCCTTTTAGGAATGCTACCCAGAGCAAATGATTGGTTTTGTGCCTTGAAGATTTCTATTATGAAAAGATTATTATTACGTAGATAGCGGTGATTGTTTGAAAGTATAACCTGAATCTCGTTGAGTTTTAATTCAGCCATAATGATACGTGTATTTGTCATATGTTCAGCTTAGAAGTCGTGCAATTTCACTTTATTTCTACGGACATAATTTTTGCCTGCATCTTGAAGCTCATCTGCTATAGTGAAGTGGCATCTATTCTGTGAATTATCTTTATATTTGTTGTATTTATCCTGTGTCGTTGTTCCTGTCCTTCTGCTTGAGATTTCCCTCAAAATGGGTCATGTCGACGTGTGGGATTGTCGCCTTATCCCCCAGGGATAGGCGATATTTCATCGCTGTCTCAGTGTTGGCTAAACGAGACAATGGCGAATCCACTTCGTTGAGATTGTCTCTGAGAGGCATGACTATGTATCTACTGCCTACAAGCTCAAGTATATCTTTTGCCTATTTCGTATTTTCTTTGTTTATCGATGTTTGTTTGCCAGTATATCATATCTTGTGGATTGTTCAAGTTTAATTATAGGAATGAATTTGTTGAAGCTTTTGCAGTTGATCTTGGCTTCAAATTGATTTTTGAAACTTCTCGGGATGTTAGTAGGTTGCGGGGATGCGGATCCTTTTTTTTAATTATTGGAACTTCAAAAGTCCCTTCGAATTACCTTTATTTTTATGATCTCTGAGCAAATTTCAGGTTATTTACTTCAAAAATGTTTGTGGCCAGCTGTGGGACGTACCTTGGGTCGCGGCACAGCGATTCTGCTACCACAACAGCTGTAAAAATCGCTGCGACAAGATCGCAGCGATTTTCTTCTAGATTAGAAGGAGCATATCAACGTCTTTTAAAATCTGTAAATCCAATGATTGAGCAAGAGCGATCTCAGGAAACCTAGGAACCGTGTTCTGCATGGGACTGAAGGATGCAGAATTCACGATTAGGATGTGAGTGCTTATCTCAGGCATGGTTTTTTTTAAATCATGTTCTATGTACGCCAAATTGGCTGAATCCATGCAGAAGCTGAACACACCTAATGGGGGTTGCGTCACGTGACGCAAGTCCCGTTTACAACCCACGAAGAATCTGCGATTTTTTCTAGTCTCATGCAAAAATCATGCACTTCCACGCAAAACACGGTTTTCAAGATTTCTATGACTATGCTGTTAGGTGTTGTCTTTAAAAATCTCTTCAGAATAGCAGTTGTTTGCCGTATATTGGGAGATGTTCAAGAAAGGTTGTTGTCTGTGATCAAATTTCTTGGCTCCAAAAATCACAAAGAGGATTTCCAAATTTCAAGTCCCAGAGGCCTCAAATAAGGATCTTTTAACTAAACCGGTGTTGCTTGATGTAACGAATATAAATATCGTATCCAATGGGCAACTAATGCCATTTTATAAGGTTACGGTAGGCATACGGTAAGTTCGGTGTGCCACAAAATCCAGTGAAACCAATTGAGGGCTTTGTTTCGAGTGATGATCACGAATATCGCATCCAAATCGAATTCCCAGTTTTGTTTATGATTCGAAAACTCGTCTTCAATAGAATCAAAGACGAGGATTCCAGTAAGGATAAGGAACATCTGTGCAGAGGAATCGAGGATTTTTCCAACAAAAAAAAACGATTTGGAAAAAAAATTTTAGTTATGATAGCTTGTTGGCATAAGTTCAAGTAATCATGGAAGCATCAACAGCGTTATTTATTTCCGTAGAGATTATTGGGAGTATTCCTGATAAAAATACGCATCGAAGAGATTTAAAGGATACTCCGGATGTTAGCCAGGAATTCTTCGAGGACCACGGAATGCGTAGATGTAGATCTATACATGGGAGGGGAGGTTGAACTAGTATTTGAACTAGTCGACTGGGTTTCGAGATTTTTAATTCGTTTCAATTTTTCAGCAACGCTTCTAGCTTGAATGGAGGTTCTGGACATCCATGTAGTCAAATACATCCACCCCTTCCCCATCCCCAAACTTGCAATTTTCCATTTTTTTTTTGTAAAAATTTTGTATTAATTGATGCAAAACGAAGTATAGCACACACGGACTTGATTACCTGCCGTTCCGACTTCCTGAAAAAAGTTGACGACTCGCGTCCCTCACATTACCAACACAACTGCGCGACACTACAATTAGCCCCCAGCACAGAAAGTGTGCAATTACAGACCGTCCGGCTTCGGTAATGTGTAGCGCGCGGCGTGTGGTTGAAAGGAGTAAAAAAGTCGCGCGGTATGCAGGTGTGCAGCCGAATTGCCTCGTTGAGGTTAATTGAGGTGGAGAGCGTTATTGTGCGCGGCGCATGGATAATGTGCAGGCTGGGAGGGCCGCTTGCAGAGGGCCGCGGCCGCGACGCATGAGCCTGCGCGAGGCGCACCGCCGCCGGTAAAGGTTATGGCAGGTTGTGGGTGGGTGGGGGGCTATATGGAGGTGAGCGTCAATCCACACCTATCCCGACCTTATTGATCCGTGCCACTCCGGTGACGTGACGAGCACGTCGTGGCAGACTGCATGCTGACTTTCGTTACTGTAGCTTATACTACTGGTTTAGCTTATGGTTACGGTGCTTTTGAGCGTTCTGTAGTGTCATTTATAATTACTACTTGACTGTAGGTGTGTGTAGCAGAACAGGCACTTCTGACCTATGTCTGTCATGTCAACACGCCTTTTCCTGGTAATTATTCTCCCGCTAGGACTTCATTTGTTATTCATGTGAGGTATGTAGGTGACAGCTTCCAATAGACTGACCTCAAATTTTAACGAAGATATAGCACGCCAATCCAGTAGGTTGCGAAAGAAAAAAATAAGTAGATTATTCTTGGATTTCCTGGATGTATAGACCCCTTCAACCTTCTCTATTTCCACATCATTGCCTGATTTTTAGTGTAAACATCTCTCAAAAGCTTTATAATTAAAAATTATGTTTAGGATACTATCTATTCGCCTTTCCAGAGATCACATGGATTTTTTCTACAAGATTTTTTGATCTGCTGGAAGGTATCTCCTTCAGTTATAGAGCAAATTTGTGCACAGTGTATATTTTTTTTTGTGAAGAACCTCATTAACAATGCTCCTGATTCGATAGACGTACAAGTACATAAAAATTAGATTTAATCGATTTCTCTATTTTCCCTTTTTTCGGCTGTTGTCCTCTAGACGTATGTCTATTTGAGGGTAATTATTTCCCGAAGCTTATGGCTTATGTAAACCTACTATTACACCTTCTAACCGTAAAAAAGTCTGCCCCAAAAACAAGGAAGGGGAGGGGGCTTCCTTCTCTCCTATAGGTGCATTCCCACATTGCTACCATTATTTCAAAGTTTCTACTTTTCTCTGCTACCTATGCATAATTTTTGGATGGGATCGGAGTGATTATAGCTTTCCCTCAGAACTGGGCGGAGAGAGAATCTTTGTCATCTTAATCTTAGTGTTCCAGTTCAACTCATATTTATTTTACTTGGGATTGAATGCCGAATAAGTTGTACTGAAATTCCACTACTCGATGATGAATAATTTGAAAATTGGAATTTTCGAATAACAGACAGCAATACAGCCTGTGAGTAAAGTTAGGAAGGACTGCAGGGCTTCCTCGAATCTCCACATTTTCAAATCTATTACCAAAATACTATTTGCTTATTTATATTCGGTCCTGGATATGATTGCAGTCTATTTTCCATACCTGATACATCTTTATTTCTATCCACGTCTCAATTTTTTCATTCTACCATACCGTTCATTTTCATTCTGCTATTAAACAACTCTCTCATATGAATCAATGGTGCTACGCCAAGTTCTTTGACTGATACAGGACTATTCGACTGTCTCACGGTTCTTATACAATTTATATTTCTTCTAATCTCCCACGTATAAGTAGTGCTCCAACAACTTAGTGCTATAGTGTTTCAGTAATAGAAACAGATGTCTGTTTCCCACCTGTGCAACCGTTTTTGCGATTTCCTACCACTTTTGACCAACAATGACACAGCGTCTATCGATTGTAGATCACTTGGAATCTTATTTGATCTACATATCCTTCAGAGTAAATCGAATAGCTAGATCAAATGTGAACATCTCCATATGGATTGTTGTGCCTATTACTTTTAACTATTTGTAGGTGTTACTAAACACTGCCAGGTTACGCTTAGTTCACATCTGGTATGATAAAGAATGTGATTCCGCGTCGAGTAAACTGCTGGTTCTGCACCTGCACCCAATGCACCCATTGCATTTTGGCGCTCTGATTGTCTGCGCATCCACACATTTCATTAGTATCAGCACACACAATCATGTCCTATCCTCTTGTTTCCTGTTTGAATCTGTTCGGACAGGTAGTGAGGCACATGCGCAACCACTGACATGTAACAAAACGCCAAGTGAATGTAATTTCCAAGAACATGAGTGATGGTTTTAAAGAAAATGCGAAACTAAGGTAGCTTTAACCGCAAAGATAGCAGCGCGCTTATAATTTACCAAATACGGCTTGCAAAGGTTAGGGTAAGGCTAAGGCTGAAGGACATAAACGCAACAGGCTAAATTGACGCCAACACGTCAGTCACGTTCAAGCGTGTCCTCATCCTGTTGGAAATCAGGCGATCGTCATCGTAAACATGTCACATCGTGTGAACACGTGTTGACAGGTGTCATTTTCGGGGAATTTTACGGTTGGAAAATTATGCTGGAATATTGCATGTTGCAGGGATTCGTGGATGGGATGGGTTTCCCTTTTTCTTTTTGAAGGGTATGCTTACAGTAGCGTACCTCAATCCAGTGGCTTTTTCCATCTCTGCACAAATGGGAAGGTTAAGAACTCATTCCATTTAAATTACATGAAAAATGTTTTTTTTTTCACAACAAGTTTTTTTTCAGCGACTAATCTGAAATTACTTAGGTTACCTCCTGAAAAAATAACTTTTTCTTCACTCCTTTTTTGTTCTCGTTACCACTTTTCTTGTCACGCAGTTAACCCAGTTGGTAACTCCCTTAAGGTGTAAGTGATGAATGAAAAAGTAAATAAATGAATAAATAAATAGATCAAACCATTGTCTACTGATCCGGCATGCATCATTGA
>KN738661.1:0-15561 GCA_000816745.1 Ancylostoma duodenale | reverse complement strand
AAGTCTGGAAGCCCGGCGTTAGCCGGAAGGCCAAACTGGTATAAAATATTCGGCATAAAATTCATGGAAAGGAGGTAGAAAGCACAGCTTTAGGAAAGGCACGCAAACTTATTCTCGCAAACAGTAGTTTTGACATGAATCTCAAGTGGCTGCCACACCCACACTTTCTAGCGTCCCGTAGGGGCGCTAGTCAACAAATAGTTGACCAAAATCAGCAAATATTTAGCCAAAATTTCTGAATAACTCCCAAGCCTTTACCACTACTCTCGAGATTTACAAAGGGAACGTGTGTTTCGATAGAAAACAGGTGTGCCGTGGCCCAAAAGTGGTGAAAACGCTAGGATAAGGCTTCGCCGATGGTAAGCGGGTACAGTTTGGCCTAAATGTGAGGAAAAACACCAGAATAAGGGTTGGTCGTTCACCTGGCTGAAGAGCCCACTGTGGCCCAATAGTGTGGGGCACACCAGCATACAGGTCCGCCATTATAGGATCGGTTCGCTCTACCTCAATAACGTGGAGAACGCTAGGATTTGGGCCCATCGATGGGGTAAGGGTCCGGTTTGGCCCATTGGTGGGAAGAACGCCAGAATACGGGTCCACCGATGAAGAAAGGGCCCGCCGTGGCGCAGTGGTGTAGATAACACCAGGATACGGGTCCGTCAATATAGGATTGGTCCGCTGTGACTCAGTAAAGTGGAGAACACCAGGATACGGTTCAGCCGAACGGGCTTATTGTGGCCTAACAGTGAAAATGACGCCAGAATAAGGGTCCACCGATGGAAGAAAGCCCGGCCCAGTAATGTGGAAAACACTAGGATACGACTTCACTTCAGTCTAATAGTGTGGGGAACGGCAGGATACAGTTCCGCCGATGGAGAACGCGTCTGCGTTGCCCCGGTAATGAGGAATACGCACGAATACGCCATACGATGGAGATCGGACTTCTCGTACTCATAGTCAACTCATAAGAAGGGCTTCATGTTTGCGCCCCTTTAAAGATTGGTTCTGCTTCTTTATCAGTTTTCTAGAGATTTGGCAAGTGCGAAGCTTTTGCGTATGCCCCAAGTGGCTGCCCCACTCCACGTTCTAGCGTCCCCAAGGGGCGCTAGTAAAAAAAATTTCTTCATGAAAGACATTGCGATAACGCGATTTAGTGATCAGATTATTTTGTTTGCAATGTGGAATTTTCATTTTTCATGCCTCATGTTGTTTTTCATGTTCTTTGAGGTCGCTGAGAACTTAGTGACAGCATCTGTTGAAACAAATTCCACAGCGCATGTAAAAGCGCGCGCTTCTATCAGATTTGTAGTTTCTTTCTATTTTTTCTTTGCATTTTTACTACTTCATCTCTTTTTATTAGGAATCGTCCCATGGGTTTAATTACCCAAGTTTGAGGGCTCGAATTGGTTGGTCGATTGGTGCGCTCGAGTGGACGAGCAAACCGTTATATGCGCTTGCGGTCATTCATAGTGCATCGGGTCCGACTCCTCTGAAAAGAACCACTGCCGACTCCTCCGGTACGCTTTTTAACGTTTTGGAAATGAAGATTGGTGCGCTCTGTCGATTTGCGCGGAAGACATTTCTTTATTTTCTTCGAGAATCGAACATTTGACTTGTCCGGATTCTCCGTGGCATCTTCTGCGCCTTTTGATAAAGGAAAAAAAGAATAAAGTGGTCGGCGTTAATCAATCCCGTCACGAGGGATGCGCCCCCGCATTCGACTTCATCTGGATATCGTAGAGACGTTGAATGCGTATGTGCCCTATACAGTGACTTGCGAGGGGCATCCGATGAACCAAGTCAATGCTTCATTCTCTCAGACTCCTCTGATACCAATTTACCTACCCCGGAGAGATGGATGGCTTGGTTGGCCAGGGGAGCGATCGGACCATCGACCGTGTGCGTGCGCAGCGAGCCTCTTACCACTGCACCACACGCGCCCTGCGCCTTTTGATAGGCTAAAGAAACTAAGCGTGTTTTTTTTCCGAGTTTACACTGCATCCACTGATAGAAACCGCAATGGTTCAAAACTTCTCTGTCCCTTGATTCCTCTAACCTTCCGTAGCATTTTTATGGCTGGTCCAACGTATCTGCATTTGCAAAAAGCGCTGCTCACTCAAAAAAAAACCACCTGAACGTTTTACTCAAAAAGTATGCGCAGCATCAGCAGCTAGGTGATATTTCTTTCCAAAATGCAGTGACTTCTCAAGAAGCTCGAGTATTAGTCTTTGAATTAAACGTTACGTCCAAATTGGTCGATCAATCGCTATCTAGCTTTAACATCATGGTTGACTCATTGATCGACCAACTCAGAAGCAGGCGAATGAGTATGTAGACAAAGCCTATTTAGCTATAGACCGTGCGCGCTATAGTGCCATTGAGGTAAAGGCTAGGCGAGTAAGCGCTCGCGATCATACGCTAAGGGGTAAATCGCTGGCTATCCAAAATGAAGGAAATGTAGAGATTGCCAAACCCAAACTGCCAGCTATTCCCATTCCAAGTTTTTCGGGTAAGGTTTGGGAACTCGAAAATTTTTGGACAATCTTTGAAGCCAATGTGCATGACCAACCTCTTTCGCGCCTCCAGAAGTTCAACTATTTGACTAGTGCGCTACGAGGGGAAGCGCGTGAATCTGTGAGCAGGCAAGCGAGGCAAATTATGAGCACGCTCTTCAATTTTTGCGCACAAATTCCTGCGATGAGTCACGTCTCATCGACAGTTTACAATCGCGCCTAGAAAATGCACGCTGAAAATGCTACAGTTGAGGGGCAACGTCGCCTTCTTGAGCATATCATGCCGATAGTGACCCAACTAGAGGAAAAAGGAGATCCGTTAGATAGTTCCTTTCTGAGTCAAAAGGTTCTATTCAAATTCAAGGCTAGTCTTCAGCGCAAAGTACTCGAAAATCGTATGAGTTCATCCTCACAGTAACAGCCACGGGCTCTCAGCGAACTTTTGTCCGATTTAGACGGAGTCATAGTCACGGAAGAGCGCATCAACTATTTGGTGGATAGAAGCCCCACCTTCGATAAGCCTAGTCGACCAAAAGTCTCTCGGTTCTCTGGAGCCAGAAATCCGGCTAAGTGCATTTCCTGCGATGCCACGGATCATATACCCTTAGTTTGTACAAAATGTGTCACGACTGAAGAACGCAACAAAGTGTTTCGTGATCAAAACAGGTGCCTAAGTTGGGGGTTATCCGGACATTTCTTAAACGAATGCACACGAGATGGGTCCAAAATATGTGGTGGGAAAAAACACCACCATTCTCTTTGCCCTTCAGGTAACACACAAACGCGCGTGGCATCAACGCTGACACCAACTAAGAGCCATGTTGCAGCCCCATCAAGGCCTACAGCGGTAAAAAGGGATCCTTTAAAAGTAGGCGACGAGCAAAGATATAGAAAACCTACGCATGTGCATGCGCATACGGTAGAGACAACCACAAGCAATAACTCTGAGCCTATGGAAAATGACAATCCTAGCTAGGGACTGTACTCTCGACAATCAAAGGCAATAACGCACATCATGAAGGAAACAACGAAATTCTGTCTAAAGCTAATAATGTTCTCCTATTGACCGGTACCATGAATGTAAAGGATTCCGCACACGATCAGTGGAGAGAAGTGGGAATTCTACTCGATACTGTTGCGGATCAGTCTTTTATTAGTCATGACCTCGCTGAAAAATTAGGGCTTGTATGCGAAGCGCAGAAAGAGATCATGGTATACACCTTTGGCGCAACCAAACCAAGCATACCATATGTCAATTCACTACGTTAGAACTCTTAAACAACTGTAGAGTTAGACATGAAATGCGTTTACATGCTGCTCCGGTAATCACGGCTATTACAAAAAGTGCGCAACTCAGCACCGCTGACTTGGCATTTATGGTTAAGCGCAATATTCGTTTGTCTAATTCATACTATCAAAATCGATTAAAGCATCACATCCTTTTGAAAGTGGAACGTCGAGCAACTATGGAACTCGCTCAACGTTCCACACACGCACTATAGGCTCCCATCAGGGCTTCATCTTGTCCCTTCCAAAATAGGCTACTTGCTCACCGGACGACAGATGAAAACACCAGAGTAAAACAATGGAAATGAAGCCAACGAAACGAGCGCAACTCCCATCTTCATGAACTCGCTCATCAATTTTGAGGAAGAGTTAGATAGATGGGACAAGTACTGGACCGTGGAGCCTGCAGGGGTGTGCGGGTTCACTCGGACAAAAAATGCTGAAAAGAGAGCGACTAATGAACAAGTCCCAAAGTTTTTCGAGGAAACCATCGAAAGGAGCGCAGACGGCTACTACATCCGGTTCCCGTTCAAAGAGCATCACCCTCCTTTACCGTCCAACAAGGCGAGAGCATTCGAACGACTGTGCTCTGTATTACAAATGCTGCAAAAGTCTCCCGACCTATTACGTGACTATAACAACACATTTGTGGCGCAGCAAGAGCGAGGAATTATTGAACAGGTCCCAGATCCTTCGAAAGTAGAAGGCGCTATTCTGCATTATATACCGCACCAACCGGTAGTGGCTCTACATAAGAAGGCAACCAAATAGCGCATCGTATTTGACGCCTCGGCGCACTTCAAGGACTCTTCCTCTTTGAATGATGTGCTCCATCAGGGACCGCTCATTCTACCAGAATTGTACGCCATGTTGTTGTGCTCCCGAATACCTCCTTATGTGGTCACCTTCTGTTGTTGTTGAGAAATGTTGATAAAGCCTTCTTACAAGTTCATTAACACGAAGCGGACCGAGATGCCACACGATTTTTATGGGTACACGACACCAATGCACCCCTAGATGACGACAATATTCTCACATTCCACTTTACTCGTGTGACGTTTGGACTGAATGTCTCACCATAGCTATTGGGCGGCACTATCCACCACCACCTCCGTTGTGCCGTACAAGACATCAACCTCGCCGACGAAATCCGAGCTCAGACAAAAGTGCCGTGCGAGCGGGCTGCGGTAGACCGGGTCGCGGACACATTTTGTGGCCCGCTCGCACGGTTGTCGCAGTCCGCCTGCACGGTTGTCGTGGCCCGCCCGTACGGGTGTTGCGGCCGATTCGTTAATGTCGCGGCCCGCTCACATGAGATTTCCCGTGCGAGCGGGCGCGACAGCCGTGCGGGCGGGCTGCGACAACTGTGCGAGCGAGCTACGACAACCACGCGAGCGAGCTGCGACATGGCTGCGACCCACTCTATCAAGGCCCGCTCACACGACATTTTGTCTGAGGAGAATTTATATGTGGCCAATCTGATACTCTCGGCAAATACTCCAAGCGAAGCCGTGCAAAAGTCCGTGAATGGGCCAATATCTTTGCAGATATGGGGATGAATCTGAGGGAATTCCTCTCCAATGATAGAACATTATGCGCAGAACTGGCATGCTCAAAATCTGCCACCCAAAAGGTGTTTGGTATCCCATGGGATGCAAAGAATGGCTGCCTTCGTATTAGCTGCTCCTTCACTCAACCAAAAAGCGTAACCGAACGGATTGTTGCACGCCAAATCTCATCTATACACGACCCCGTTGGATGGCTCATTCCACTACTTACTTCAGCAAAGAAGTTCCAACAGGATTTATGGAAGCATAAATTTCGATGGGATACGGAGTTGCTTTTGGAACTGAGCCAACAATGGAAAGATATCGCTGAGAACATCGATGGATTTCACCAATCTTTTCTTCGTCGCATTTGCATGAATTATGAAACGCAAAATCTAGCAGTATTCGCTGATGCAAGCGAAATTGCGATGGTCGCATGCGCTTACGTCTTCAATCAGAGTTCATCCACGTTTGTCACGACTAAAAGTAAACTACCATCGATCAAATCCAAAATGACGACACCAAAACTTGAAATCAATGCCCTTACCTTAGCAATGCGACTTACTTTTTCCATTACACAAGGGCTAAAATCAAGAATCAATGGATTTTCCTGGACTGTCTATATTTTCTCCGACTCTCAAGTATTTCCCAACTGGCTCTCATCTCCCAGCTGCGCGAAATTGGGAGTTCCAGATGGAAACAGATTGCATGAGATACACAGAATTGTTCAAGAATTGAATGCTTCTACCAGTTTCTGTATTGTTCGGATATGTGAACACCTCCGAAAACCTCTTTTTGGCCCCTTTACTTACATGTTTATGGACCCGTTATGAACAGCCACTTTCAGCTTTACACAGGAATATCTTCCACATGGACAGAGTAACCGATGCCGTGCAAATAATCACCTGAAGTGATTCAAGCTTTACGTTATTGAGGCAGTCCAACTGATGAACTTTTGCTTCAATATACAGGGAGGAAGAAGAGGTGGTCGACTGAGACACGAATTAGCGTGCCCCTACTTCACCGGCAGACATGCATCTTGGCGTTTTCCCCACTATCGGGCCACTGCGGACCCATACTCCATGCGCGGACCCGAATCCTAGCGCTTTCCCCACTACAGGGCCAGGCCAGACCCCAGACCCATTCTCCATTCGTGGACCCTTATCCTGGCGCTTTCCCCACCAGTGGGAATCATGCGGACCCGTTGTCCATCCGTGCACCCGAACCCTGGCGCTTTCCTTTCTACTGGGCCAGGCAGGCCCATTCTCCATTCGTGGTCCTGTATCCTGGCGTTCTTCCCAGTATTGGGCCAAGGCAGACCCTATCCATCGGTTTATCTCAATGTGTCTATAAATATTGTAATTGTATTTGCAAGAAATTTATAAAAAGTGATGTTTACACCCTGCCTAGGTCTACTGTCAAACGTAAATTTTTGTAGATTTTCATGGAATGTCATCAACATGTTTGCGAAAGTATTCGTACTGTTATGTCTTTTCGCATTTGTTGTATCATTGTCATCCTGACAATTTTCCTCGTTGGCCCGGAGTGTTGATGATTTATAGATCACAAACCATATATTCTTTGTATATTTTAGGTTCAAAGACCAACTGTATACCTAGCCTTTGGATATCTTGCGCCAGAAGTTGTGCTTAGGTATCTAATCACTCAACTTGGAGTGATAATTGAGCAGACGGGGTCGACCCTCAAAGCGGCACCTCTTTGTTTCGTTATATCCATTGGCACTTTAGCCACAGGAGTTCCTTATCGGGTCAACCCCGCCCATTTCTGGATGCATAAAAGGGGCTCCCGAGTGTATATTGTACTCGTCAATCCGTCTGTGTGCAGGGCCAATAAATCTTCGCCCGAAGTCGTCCACCCCACATCACTTGGTCGCACCCAAAGGTGCTGCGACAGTGGAACATGAAGAGAAACGGAGGTGTCAATCACTCTCGGTTGTATCTAGGCACACTGACACACACACGCACACACATATGACAGACAGACTAAGCCCGTTATTATAAGTCATGATGATATATCACAGTGGTTGACCCGTCCCCCCCCCCCCCTACGTTGAGCGCCGGCGCACCCTTATCACAGTAGTTGACCCGTCTCCCCCCACGATGAAATGAAATGCGCAGTTTGAGCAAATTCTACACTCAAATCAGTCCTAGAACAGTCAAAGCGATAAATAGGCTCAGTCGGTTATCGCTGGCAGCACGGCCGGGCATCTTACGCTTGGCCGGCACTAGTGACATTTCTTAACGGAACAACGAAAGAAAATGAGAACATATGCAGTTTAAAGGCAGCACCCACGGGAATATTTCCTCCTCAGATTTTCAGTTCTCCTGTAAGTTTGGCATATCCGGAACAGTTCTCGTACAAAACGAGCAACGGAAACACTCTGCGTTTGGCTCTCTAATAAGTAGAACTACGTGATAGCGATAACTCTAGACAAGTTACCGCGCGTGTCGTGTTTCTCTTGTTGCCCCAAACGCCATGGAATCAGCTGTTTTGTGACATTTGACGGTGAAATTTACTGCACTTTTTCCACTGTTGGTCGTTTAAGTGGTTTTTCTGTAAGGTTTGTCGTTTTTGTAGCCCGCGACCCTTTCCTACTTGCATTTCACGGTGTTTGCACCTGTTTGACTATTGCTCCATCAACTTTTTGTCAAAGTTTCAATTTTTAGTCATTATCCCTTCACTAAGGAATTCCATGATGTTTTGATTTCCGAGTAACACATTTATTGATTCACTTACATGCTCCAATTCTTATTTCTTCCGAAAGAATGCGGAGAGGCTGCAGTTCAGAAAAAATTAAGTGATTGCGCAAAGATCCAGCAGGTGAAGAGACGCCATTATCGATCTTTCTGTTGATATCGGTCTTCATCCATGGCTCGTGCAACTCGACCAGATCCGTTGCACGTTACCGAACCATAAGCTTTTGAAATGTGTGTTTCGCTGCTGTTGGAACGTGCCAGCTTCATGAAAATGTTGAGCAGCATCGATAGCACCAGAATACGCTGAGATATGTGGGACGAAAATTTCCGTAGGTGCTGCCTTTAAAGAGTTCTACGTTTCGCTAGTCTACCTTGCGATTTAATCGAAAGCATTGCCCTCGAGGACACTGTGCCCCATGCGTTCCTTGAGGGTGATGCTGTTAGAAAATTGTCAGATTTACGCAGTCACAGAATGGGATTGACGGAACACACAGACAGGCGATGGTTTGCGCGACAGGTCATCTGATAGATCACGCAATGTTAGGACGATAATTTGTGCGACGATTTCAACTATGAAAGATGTGATAGAATCCGAAAATGGGGTTTAGCGTAGTTATACTCATCAGTCGTTCCATTGCTCTTGAAATGAAGTGGCTTGAAGCTGTACCTATGCTGTGACCCGAAGCTCTTTTCAACTACACGTATTAGTAATGTTTACGTTCGCCGAACTTCTTCCTCTCACGTGAACAATACATCCAACTCACCAATGTAATTTAACCAGTCGGTTGCCGCCGCTACACAGCTCAAAAATGATGGAAAGTCAACAAAATCAATATGATCGATATTTTCACGCAAAATGATTGTCATACCCGCGTTCAGCGTATTGGAAAACCCAACAGGCACGTCTACACCGACCCCACAGATACAAATTATCAAATTTTCCTGTTTTGGAGAACACCTGTCCACCCGCGCTAGATACGGCGCGCCATCTCAACCCATTGTGCGCACGCACGCACAGTCTCACAAACTTTCTGAAATATATAATAGTAGATGTTGACTTGCACGTCTTGACATCTTGAATCACCGTCAGCTAGCCTTAACAGCTTCTATCAAAGAAGTTGACCACGCGGTACAAATGAAACGACGTGTTTATTACAGGGTGGCGCATAATTACTGTCCCATCATTGCGCGAGCGCGAAATTTGATCTAACTGGTCGGCTCAAATCTGTTTTTGTTATTGTTATGTTTGGCATATGATTTTGCACATATCTGCCCCACATGATCTTGGTTTGTTTTACTTTACAAGAAATGGCAAAGCCGTCATAACACCGTTCCGCATTTTCGGAGTTTCGGAGATGCACGGAACAGGACTGGCACCTTCGGGAATATATCATCGGCTTAACAAGAGCAGGAAGCTGGTGTACCGGACGCTGCTACAAAGTACAGCTGATGATCTTCCCAGAACCGGCCGTCCTGTCACGCTGACAACTGGCCTCGTGAAAAAAATTGCGAAGAAACGTTTGGAGACAAATCCATGCCGCACCATGAGGAAGATGGCAGCTGAGCTGGGCATCTCGCGGCGAAGCCTCCATAGAGTTAAGCTTGGGATGCGAGCTTACAAGTTTTGAAACTTGCATGCTTCCAGTGAAAATCAAGGAACTGTTGGAGAGAAAGAATGCCGAGCGCTACTCGAGAGGGCCGTCGGTGACACCCACATGAGGACGGTTATCACGGATGAAAAACTATTCACAGTCGAGCAGGTGTACAATCCCCAAAATGATAGGGTAAACGCAGGATGTAGTAGGGAAGCCTATGCAGCAGATCGGATTGTATCACGCAACTTGCATCCAGCATCTGTGGTGGCTTTTGCTGGAATGTCAGCGACGAGGACGAGTCCCCCTTCATTTTTGTGGAAAAAGACGTCAGGATCAACAAAAACGTGAACGTGGAGATACTGAAAAATCACCTACTCCCATGGACCACCGAGCACTACGAAAACGGCCACTGGATCTTGCAACAAGACAGAGCTGCTGATCATCTCGCTAAGCCCAGACAGGACTGGTGCCTAGCCAACCTGCCAGATGCCTCCGAATGGCCGGCCAATTCGCCTGACCTGAATGCTCTGGACTTCTCAACCTGAGTGGTGCTGGAGCAGAAGGCCTGTCAGAAAAAAACGTACCGGCGCTCAGGCTCTGAGGAAGTGTCTGGAGAAAGCCGGGAACGAAATCCCGCATGATCACGTGCGGGCCACGGTTGAGGCATATCCTAAGAGTATGAAGGCTGTCATGTCTGAAGGCTGTCAAAGGAGGCCAGAATGAATGATCTCTTGTTCATTGCTTTCTTAGATGTTAATGAATAAATGTTGGAAAGATCGTCTGAATTGATTCGTTTATACGACTTTTATGTGTTTTTTATTTTGGGACAGTAATTATGCGCCGCCCTGTAGGCTCGATGCCAACGGAAATGATTTTGCCACTCGCTCGAAGTAGGATGAGTTATGATAGGTATTGATGAGGGCTGTTCCGTCAAACATGTGAGAAACATATCCCAGTGGTGGCGGAGCCAAGTGACGAGAAGCGCCGTGTAGCCGCAACACTGTTTTTATACCTTATCTGAAATCTATGGCATTTCGTTATCTATGCACAAGAAAACAAATCTCATGAGAAACTTCTCCGCGACCATCGCTGTCGCGTTCAGTGACACTCCCCGCGCCCTCGCCTGACTGACGTAGGTATTGCAATTCTCTCTTGATTTCATCAGAACAATTCAAGACGATGGGTCTTGCACCAGGAAGATTGTAGAGGGCTAGGTAATGGCAACCGTCCCGCGGGACGAAGCATTCTAATATTGATCCGTTGACCCTTTCACAGTACCAGCAACTCTTGCCTCCGCTTCGTCTCTTCTTTTTGTATTGCAGTTCTATAGACAAAAACTGCACAGACGTCTGCATTGAACAAGATTGCAGCGGTCGTCTTCGTTGGTCATTGATAGCCAAGAATCAGAGAAATGCCATTCTATGTCCTTGCAAAAAGTGTATACAGTAATTTTCATGTGCTTTCTTCTCTAAACCTGGGCATTATGTTCTAATGATGTTTTCACTTCGTTATTTCGTTAGTGAGCATTCCTAATGATAACCTCAAAAAGCAGTGAGTCCGCAACCGTCTGCACGATATAGAATGCACAAGAGAACACTGTGTGATGTGCCCGTACAGGAAAGCAGGCGATTGTTCAAAGATGGGAGTAGTGTATCAAATTGAATGTTTGCAATGCCATGCGCTCTACATCGGGGAAACTGGCAGAGTGCTCAACGTGCGCATCATGGAGCATCTAGCGAGCAAGATGTGGGGGAGCTTAACATCACCGCTCGGTAGGCACAGGAACAAGGTGCATGGGGGGGGGGATGATTTCTGTGTTAAATGCAATATTTTGACATATGGAACTAAAATTTCAGCCAGAAAAGCCTTCTGGATTGCGGCTAGAAACCCAAAAATGGATAACAGCAATGAGTGCTTATCTATCACCAGTGACTTCCTACCGTACACATCGTTATGCGAGCTGTAGACCGTAAATAACGTAAGAAGCGGACCACCAAGTAAGTCTCACTTGTCCGCAGCGACAGTCCTCTGCGGTTTTCCGCATGAATGGTGGTGACAAGGTTGGTTTACCCTTCATCCTGGGTCTTTCCCAGTGGCAAGCTTGGGGTAATGCTGAGAAACTGGAAGGGTGAGCAGAGACGTTTGGCGGTTTCAATCACAGATAAGAACCGCGAGCCACTTTTAGGCCTCTGAAGACGACGATCTGTTCGAAACGTCAGGCCGATAAAGTTTACCACCTAACAACCTGGTTGGCAGAAGAAATGAAAACATCATTAGTGCATACAGGTGTTGTGTCTATTTCCTGGGACATTCCCACAAGTTTGCGCTGTGATAGGAAGAGGAAGCACTCCTTTAACTCGTATAGTTCCTTCTATAATTTCTCGACACGGCGCCTCGTTGTCTTTGTCTGCTTTCATGGGACCCCGTTTGCGCTTTCTTGTTACCTCCTTGTCTTCTTCCTTCTTTTCACTTGTTTCTTCGATCTTCTTCCTCTTCAGCGTTTGTCCCGTAGCGGGGTTCGCTGTGGAGGTCCGGTGACGCCATTTAACCCTGTCGTATGCTTAATCCGGGTGGATTGCAGCTAGCTTAAGATCGGCGTGAAGTGTGTTAAGCCAGCGTTGCTTTGGTCGATCTTGGCCGTTTACCGGGGACTTCGAGATCAAAGCCGACTTTTTTATGGTTCCTTCCTCGGTACGCAGTGGCCGTTCCATCCCAGACGAGATTCGCGAAGTTCATCAGATATCCCCGCTACGCTAAACCGATTCCAGATGTCCTCGTTGCAGATTCGATCGAGCCGTGTTACTCCAGCCATCCAGCGCAGCATCTTCATTTCCATAGTTGTTCAAATTTCCACGGATTTTCACACAAAACGAGTAGGCTTCATTTCTGAGGAATCTCGTCGATCGAACCTCCTTCCCTTCAACGGCTGAGAAATGTTCGTGGTCGTCGATATATGATGGTAAAGCTCTTCCTTCTTCGTCTGTCGGATCGTACCTTCCTACTTGAACTACTTGAATATTTTTCGACTTGACTTTGCTGATTTTTCTTCAACCGAAACTTTGTTGAGATCGCGGAATGACAGTGTTGCATTCCAACCTTTTCCGAAGTGGTAGAACATGAGATTGTGAATGTGGATACGACTTTCGATAGCACTGCTACTAAATGAAAGAAGATGATTATTTACATTTCATCTTCGTCCTCATGATATGGGACAGGAGGCGAGTAGGTCGATGGTTAGCACAGTCAGCAGGACTGCCTAATCGGATTTGTGGAGCTTCGTATGTCAGTTCGAGGACACTTTCTTTTCCACCACTATCTGGTTAAGGAACCTCGCCAGCCTGTCAGCAGTTCCCCAGCATTGTGACTTCCACAGATCCACTGCCGCGTCATCGGGATCACTCGCTTTATGTGACACCATTAGCTTCAGCGCTGCCTCCGTCTCTTCGGCAGTGATTGCCTGCACGAACCCGCAGGTTGGCGAGACATAGGGAATAGGTGGGTGAGGCGAATTCCTCTGTTCACACTTTCTCGATGTAACCACACCATGGCTTCATCGCCTTCCTGTGGTCCATTGGAAGGTGCCTATGCTAGTCGTTAACGCCGTGGAACTTTTCGATGTCTTTCATCTGACGTTTACGACATTTCGCGAGCCGGTATATGTGCCGTTCACCCTCCTTCGTGCCTAGCTTTTTTACGATATCGTAATATGCGGCTTTCACCACAACCACAGCCTTCTTTCGCTGCTCTCTTTGCTTCGCAGTATTTGCACCAACGGTCATATGTCTTGCTTCCCAGGAAGGAATGCCCAAAACAAAGAAAATGACCTATTTTGCAAGTTGGCTGAAAAGCACAGCGTCATCGACTCAGCCACATCCAGCTGGAAACATAGAGATTGGCACGCTCAAATAGAAACAAAAGCAGATAGAAAATGGTGAAACATGAGAAACAGTAGAACATACAACAGCATTGGCAAAAACAACCGAACGAATAACGAAAATGAAATGTTTCGCAACTATTTGGTGATGCACAAGCCCCATTCGAAGCTCCATTCCCGATTATTTGGAGAGGAGATTATGAAGGTTTCTTAAAGGCAGTGTGTGACCTTGTTTTCATGTTTGAGCTTTTAACAGATTCTGAATATTCTCGACACGCTGAACCCAGCGGTATACATAAAATGTTACAAAATGCTCTTTAAATACGTTTTAAAATGTTTTTCGGGAAGGGATTTGGAACAGTTTGTCGAGCCGATTGAACGCGTGAGGCCGTTGATCTTATCGATCAGACACGTCAAGACGTGTTGGCCAACGTTGCAGCCGTGGCGGGCAGCCAGCACAATCACGGACCGCACCGCCCAAGTGGTCTGCAAATTGCACTTTCGGACCCTCCAAAAACGTGGTTTTCGTCACTGTTACGAGTTCTGACGTACATCATTGGAATCAGAGATACGAGGAGGTCCAGAGACCGTTGATATCTACAACCCAGGAAACTAGGTGGCACACTGCCTTTAAGTGTTCCACAGCTTGATATGTTGGCAGGCAGGTTCAGTTGAAGAAATGAGGTTTATATACTGCTACATTTTTGATTTTCTTCTCGATGTCATGTAGTTGTTTCTTCAGAATTTTTCTGGGACACGGAATTCGCAATTCACGTTCAAACTTTAAAAAATAGTGAACCATCAACTGAGTTTGAGGTTTTTCTTCACTAGCAAGAAGATTATGAAGTTAGGAACTGTGCCAGCAGCAAGCTTCAGTCTCACTTTTTGAACAATGACAACGAAGTGCATCGACACAAAGGACAAGCAAATTTGTTATTCGAGGACAGCACCCAGGCAAAATTTTGATTTCGAGGGTTTGACGCAATTAGGACGTTTGAATGTACCGAACAAATTTATGAGGCTTAACCTCCTTGAAAACGTGGAATCGCCTTTTCTCGCAACCTTCCAATTCATAACTTTGAGAAGAGATGGATCGCTGTGCGATCTCTTGAATGTAGAGAGGTGTGGGAAAACCGATGATGTCCTCTTTTTTAGCCAACGATCTCTCGTATAATAGTTCATTTTGTTTGTTCTGCGCCTTTTCTACAGCTGATATAGTAGATATACGCATTGGGCAAAACGCAGCAGCATACAGACTGGTTATTAAGAGAAAGCAAGAAGTCAGAACCGCTCTGAATCATGACTTCAACGGAATTCGAATATCGCACAGGTATAATACGAACATGCACGTAGCGGGACCCACGAACGTCAAGGGCCGCGCCCTCAGGCGCATGGGAACCAGCGCTTCGTCTTGCCGAGTTTCTCCTGCGTTTCGCCTCATTATATAATTATGTATGAGTTCTACCCCTCTTAACACCTTGGAATATGGCGAAATCTCTTGAGGAATGATTTCCATGAGTGCTGCTCTGCAAGTCACAGGTCTTCCTTGAAGTAATAACTTGAGTTAAGGAACTTTGGGTAAGCCTGTTGTTGAACGGAAATGGAGATGGCTCGTTTGCATACTCGATTATCGGACACTTGCCAACGCGCGTGCTTCAAGCCGCGGTAGGACAATACAGAAGAAACTACAGGCTCCTCAACTCTAAAAAAATAACAATACATCGGTAATCCAAGGTAGCTGTTAAAATTCTAAGGTACTTCCATGTTTCTTACAAACTACACTTCTTTACTGCCAGTTTCAAAAGAAACAGAAACCCAACGCTGCGCACGAGTGGTAGATGTACCTAGACGTGGACTTAACATTAACACATTCATTGACTGCTAGACCACAAACCATTACGACCATTAAATTTACATTGTGCAAGCTCTGATGTTTACGAGGAACCACTTCAAACAATAGAATTGGTGCTTCTGAGAATCACCTTGGGGTTTATGCTGTATAGCAGCTTTTCTATGTCTTCTTGTTTT
>KN738629.1:6354-25509 GCA_000816745.1 Ancylostoma duodenale | reverse complement strand
ATCTGCGTCCTTCTCGAGGCCGCAGATGAGCCACCGCCATTGCCGTCCACTGTGCAGGTAGCGTCAATCACGATTGCAGCCCTCTGCTGGCCTGCCGCGTCGCGCCAACTATGCCTGCGCTGTTGCTGGCGGCTATTGCCCATAGCTTTTACCGCTATTTTTTAAGCGTGGGTATTTTTGTTAAAATATTCGAGGTGAGAAGTAGTTCAGCAGTTCAGCAGATAGTTCAGCAAGACGCAACTTCTCTCGGCCTTCGACAACTTCGACGCAGGACCTGTCTTCACACGACTCACCCAAACACAAATAGTTGTGGAAGCTATAGGCAAAAGCAAAATCCTGAGAACACCCGCAAGCCGCTTTGCCGCGCAGCGAAAGTGGTGCGACGTGGCAAGCCGGCGAAGGGGCGCAATCATGATTGCCGCTTCCTGTACTCATTATGGAGGAGATATCAACAATCCCGTGATCCTATGCAAAACATATGTTAAGAATTTTACAGCTTATATAAAAACATTTTTCAGCTAATACAGAAACAAAGTATTTCTTCAGGTTTAGCAGGCCTTTTAGATTTATGGGTGTCCAGGATCATCCCACACCAGTAAAGGGAAGTAGTTCTTCCATTTTCAAGTGAGGAAAAGTCATTGGATTCAATTCACAACGCAAACGTTAACCCAACAGATCGAAACGAAACCTGTCAGGCTTGAAGATTACGCCAACAAGAACTGTAGGTGCATCGTCTTTGCCGGAAAAAAGTGGTAAAAACACCGTAGCACCTTGTGCAACTTTTCATTCAGATATTTTGCGTTACGTTTTACAGAAAAAGCCAATAAGCGGTTCCAATGAGACTCAATGAAGCTATTTATGCATCGTTGTTATTCTGTGAAGTCATAGTGGAAAAGACGATGTAATGCTGGACTATGTTGAAAAAGACGGTTTAAACAACCCAACAAAAAAAGGTCATTAAAAAGTCCTCAAGAGGACTTTCTAGTTCCCGGTTGAATAAGCGCGTAAGTGGTATTGCAGCATGACTTTGCGTTAAAATTCGGGCTTTTTCCCTGCGCATTGTGACTGTAAGACCGATACTTCAAATATCTGAGGGAATGAAGTGATTCGCTTCCTTTTTAAAGCTCCAAACTATTCTTTTCGCCTCCATTACAAAGGACTAACTCTAGCAATGCATTCTCAGGACACCAAAAACAACTTTTCGACGAGCATTTAGCGAGCAAGTTTCTAACCGCACCTGAAACTTGCTTTTCCAAAAGCTTGTCGACAACTTGTTTTTTCTCTTCTTTGCCGAGGGGTTGTCGACCGTATGAACTTGTTCTTGACCCGTTCTTCACTCACAATCTGTCAGCTCCACAAAATTACCCAAGGTAGGATTTTGGAGGAAAGCGCAACTGTCCTTCAGTAGGAAGCAAACGCTTTTCTATAACTGTGGCAGAAAAAGCATTGCCCTGGTGCCCTCAATGGTCGCATGGTATGCTACGTGGGTATGGGAGCTTGACTCTCTCTCGTCGACAGGTTATTCAGCTAAAAGGTTGTCCACAAATTTTTCGGCCAAAAGCTTGTTTGCAAGTTGTTTTTTGGAAAAGCTGGTCGAAAACGTGGGCATGATGATGTCAAGCTTGTCGGCAACAATTTGCTAGTTAAAAGCTTGTTTGCAAGTTGTTTTCGGGCAAAACTGGGCCAAAAAAAAAACAAAGGCTGGGGTTTTGAGTCCAATTCAGTTGCTGTGTGGCAGAGTGGATAAGGAGATAGGTTATGGTGTAGAGGGGTGCGGAGTTCGAGTCCCGCCGTACATTTTGTATTTTTGTATTTACGCCTTTATTCCCAATTAAACTAGTGGAAGTGGTTCGAATACATGATTTACGCGCCTAGTTCTGCACCACCCACGAGATGCTTGCAGCATCGATTACGTATTTCAGTTCCGATACAGTATCGCCTCAGAATGGTTGTGAGATATAGACCTTTTCATTCGAAACAGAAAACGGAGGTCTGTGGTAGATTGCGATGGCTGCTGTCCAACATAAATGTTTTCGCGGGTTCAAATAAGTGGGATTCACAAGAATGTAGTTCGAATGATGACTGGAATGTGGTTATATCTTGGCTATGAGGCAGTTAGCGTAGGCAACCGGCAGTGTTCTGAGAACACAACATCTTCTATAACCTCGGTTCAGGTGTAATTACCACGGTGCCTGATATATAACAAGACAGATGATTTTAACTTCACGCTGTTGTACGCTTTGATGTTATACGCTTTCCTCATTACATTTTTCTCATATCGACTGGAGTGAAGGCCGCAACAATTCACACGGCGATATCAAGAATAGCGAAGGTATGCTCTGCACTTGAAGATTTCTGTATTAAAATAAGAACATTGAACAGAACGCTGAAAAAAGTGGTTACCCATCTAATATGATATTCAGCAGCATGCTGAGATGTGTAATGAGAAACAAAAGTATAACATATAAGTATTAGAGTGTTGAAACTGATAAATTCGAACTATTTGTGAATAAGGTTTTGGAAGGGTTAGAGTAACAGAAGGGTTTTTGGGAATGTTACCAAATAAACAGCATGAGAGAACATCCCTCTACCCATTAGGATGCTAAATGTTACTCAGACTATTAGTTGGTGAGTATGGCACGTGGCTGCTAATTCAGATATTTAATATTTAGCTATGTAAGCGTTACTCTAGATAGATTACGGACACTTTGTTTTGAACGTCTGGAATAAACCCTACATGTAGTGATACACGATCTCCTAATATCCTGTCATCTTCCTTTACACTGACTTCTCCTAATACCCTGTTTTCTTTCTTCACTCATTATCATAATAAACTCTACACCATTTGTGTTAGATGTAGCCACATAATCAACTCAACGAAATTTGTGATGCATGTATAATAGTTACATCATACATATAACCAGGTCGTTTTTGTTACCCAAATGATTATTATCCTAGGCTGCGTAGTAGTTTAGATGAATGTGTTTAGGTGTTGTATAACTATAGTTTGGATTCTGGTAACCGTAAACGGGGTACTAGAGAAATATTTAGCTTGCCTGAATAATGATATTGACTACGCACTGGTAAATGCGTACTTTTCATTCCTATGCGTACATAAGATTTTGGTATAAGCATTTTGTGGAGTGTTTTGTGTAGTCACAGACCACACACATTTTGGCGATATCACTAGATTTTTGCCCCCTATTCATGTGTCTAATACTCAGGCAAGAGATCTCTGTTTTTTTGATCCCAGCAAATGTCCTAAAATGAGAATTTAATTACTTTTGAATACTTCTGGTTACTTTTTTTTTCTTCACCCACTTCCTTATTTCATCCTCCCCCCCCCCTCCACTCTCATTATTTTCCATTGCCTTTCTCTTCTTCTACATACTTTCTCTTTTCTTCTCCTTTCACTGTTTTAACTAGCCCCCCCCCCCTACTTTACCGATTAGTCTCGGGGGAAGGGGGCTAGAAAATATGATTCGTTTAGGGTAAGAGGCGAAGCGGATGACATTCCCCTCTTGTGTACTCATTCTTTCCTCTTTTAGTGTTTTTTGTCTTTTGTGTTTCATGAGTTTCTACGAAATTGACTAGTTTAGCTGTGCTTGTCATAGTCGAAAAACCACGATTACGTTGGAAACTGGGTGACAAGTATTTGCGCGGTTTCTGTCTTTAAACGGATGATTGCTTTCTGCGGTGGCTCTCTTCTCCAACTATCTAGGAGAATCGAACAAAGCGAACGCAGTAATAACTGCAAATCTCCGCCCAGTTGACCAGGAAGACAACCGCTGCTGCTAGAGGAGCCGTCACATTAGTGCTGCTAAGAACAGCAAGCTGTGCCTTCGACCCACGTTAGCGGGTCGACTAAGCCGAATCGGGCGTGCATTCGACCCACGTTAGCGGGTCGACGTAGCCGAATCGGGCGTGCCAGGAGGCAGCGCCTGCCTCTCACATGTGCTCATACTAGGACCGAATGAAAAGCGAGAAACTCAATTCATTTAATTATTCGTTCAGGACTAGATCCGAAGAACATGAATGTTTGAAAATTCTTCCTATCATTCTTAAAAGATCGTATTGCTCCCTCTTTCTCAAACATCCGAACCACAAAATTAATCAAAATCGAATCTTCGAATTTCGAATAAATCGATAGGTATCCAAAGCATTATTCGGTTATAAACATAGTTCAAACCCCGCAAAGGCGAAAGCGAACTCACGCAGACCCACCCGACGTCCCACACAGAAAATCGCAAGAATGTTGCCATTGTTGCCATGCCGCACTTTCATTTCATTTCGTTTATTTGGAAACTTCCAGCTCAGCTCCTTCGCAGGATTTGGGTTCTATCTATTCCTGTTGTTCTCATCGTTACTTCATCTCATCAGGTCGAGCAGCGTTGACATTATTTCTACTTTATGTAAGGTTCTCTTATTCCCAGACCAGATTGTCTTTCAGAGTTGTTGTATGATTACATGGGAATGAATGTGAAAATCATGGACAACAGACGGGCTGCTATAGAAGTGCCTAATAACCTATCGAGCATCAGAAACTTGTAGGTGATTGAAAGTACAGTTCTTGTAGAACTGGTGTCATGATCTACTCGGCTCGTATTGTACCCAGGAGGAGTGCGATAAAGGGGCTTTAAGACTGCCACGCCCATTGTCAAACATTGAGGCATCGTCGCATCATGTATTCGGCGACAAGAACTTACTTTTTTGCCGCGCTGGCTCCCAGCTTCGCCGCCCAACGGCGTGCGACGAGGAATTGTAGTGGGACCAACTTGTCGCTGAACGACAACTTCTGCCACTCACACCATTTTGCCGCTGTGGCGCCACCGCGCCGCCGGCAATAGTCTGAAAGCTCCTTAGAAGACTCTGACAAGATACCCTCTCCTATTAGTCCTTGCCGTAAATCGCTAGACGATCCCGCTGGTCGCCGAATACTTGCCACGGGGACGTCAACTTCCTATGGTAACCATTGACGGCAAACTTCTGAAAGCCTGTTAAGGGCTAACGATTAATTCGACAGGAACTCTACGCAGGTCCTTATTGTATGACAGGATGCGCACATGTATTAGCTATCAAAATGCGCAAGAATGAAAGGTTTCCTTCAAGACTTCACGTCTGTGGAACTGCCTGGTAGAAGACGGAGACCTAACTTGTAACCGTTGCGAGGCACCAAAACTTAACTACATTTTTATTCGGTGGAACTGGCACTGCAATCACTCGAACTGTTTAGTGAATAAATTCTCTGATCTGATTTCTAGGATTTGGATTCGAGGCAGAACTGGATTAAGAACTGAAAAGATCTGGAGTAAAGTAAGTAAATAGTAAATCAAGTAAATTATGCATCGCAATGAACGAAGGGAAAAGAATCCGTCGGAACTCAAAGGTTCTCAATAACATGCAAATAACGTTATGAGAGCTCAATGATGGAAGAACTCCTTTTTTAAGTGGCGAAGACTACTTAGTTTGTTCACAATGTTCACTTCAATTTGGATTCAATTTTTGTTTGGCATTTGCTTGATTGCAAGGATTTAAATGATTTCTGTACCCTGATCTTGGTGATGACACCGACGAGGATATTGACGCAGAGCAATTCCTGGAAGCGGTTATGACACTAATAATTATCTGGCACTAAAGTTCTGCCCAGAATCGTTTATTTTTGTACATGGTTGTGCCTCAAATAAAGGCAGTCTTCCTTTAGCTAGTTTAGAGCATGTCAGCGGCCTAGTTCATGATAAGAAGGTATCGCTGCACAGCCTTGGATGCACTGTTGCAACGCACGATCTAGGGACCGAGTGTGATGTGGCGTTTTAAACTCCACTAGTCTCCGAAATCGCACCTCACTGGTTGGTTTGGGAGTTTGTTTGGAATAAAATGAACGAAGCCGGAGTAAACATAAAGGAAAAAAGCAGACGCAAATGCAAATTTCGCAGATTCCATCTTCGTCCAATTCGATTTACAGAGATCTCACACACGCTGTTGACCTAACGTGCAACGTCGTTGTCGGCATTTTCGCCATGGTAGGGGATTTTTACCCTCTTCTAAAAGTTGATAACCGTTTCTTATTCCCGCTCGCCGGTGTGGTAAGTGGTCAAAGAAACCTTAGAGGAAGTATCCTTAACTCGCATTCCCCAAGGGTAGAGCAAGCAGGTGCTAAATGCCTTTCGGCGCTTAATTCAAATTTGATTGATACGTGGAAAATGAAAGTTCGTTGAGAAACAGTTTCCTTATCTACTTTTTTAGTTATTTACTTTATTACGAGTTATTAATGCCCGAGTTCATTATAAATTTCGCAGGAAGTGAAGCGAAAAAAAATTGCTGCAGCATAGTAATTGTCCTACCCGTACCAGAAAAGGCGATATGACACAATGCTTCGATTTCCTGCGGTCATGTCTTGAAAGGGTAAGCTTCACCCAAATACGCGTAGTTTTGCTGAGACCATTTGCCCTTCCTTATATGCATGTGATCCTCCTGCAGCTGTTCGCACGCACGCGTGTCGCCTGGGAACGAATGCGAAAGACGAAAAAATTATCAAATTGCTCGAAGAGCTTGTTGCAGCTCTAGTCGATGAGTCTAAATGACAAATTAAAGAAGAATGTGGACACACTCAGTTTTCTTTTTCGGATTTCCTACTGGAAGGTTTTGATTTCAGACAGCTGCACGCGACTATCGAATCCCTCAAGTTGGCTCCTACTGAATGAGCTTATCTGCGTCAAATTGATGCACTGCTGATGAAAACTTGACATTCGTAAACCACTTTCTCAGCCAGGAGGGATGCACTTACCCTCCCTCAGCTTCATTCTGCAATCCCATTCTAACGTTTAAAATCAAATCTCCGCCTCCCCAGAACGAACGTTTTCCCCTTAACCCCCCCCCCCCCCCTTCTCCCATCCCTCGTTGATGATCAAATAATCAAAGACCACACAAATGACCTTGAGCTGCATGTGTGGTGAAGTAATTGTTACATTTTCAACAAGCTGCCATTGCAGATTCTTCTCGAAATTTGACCCCAACGGCGCAGTTCGCGTAAGTTGAATTTTCCATCCCCTGTTTCCCATCACGAACTCATGGTTCAGGCGATACATCACCAAGGATAGGATTTTCTCGTTGGTTATGTGTTACGCTCACACATCTCACCGATACTTTATTTAATTCCTGTTTGACCTGAATATTTTTTGAATGAAGCTTTTTTCGAACATTGTGCACATAGACGACCTTTCATAGGATCGTTATCGTTGTCGGATAGTTACTCAGCCTTGCGGATCAAACAAGCGCTTTTTGCATTCATTTCCTGGTAATCACGGTACCAAACCAGGAGATGTCTGCCAAACAACTCAGTTTATGCTGCGTTGCACTCAGATTGTGCTGCCATCCCAGGTTCACGACATGCCCACCAGTTCTCCGCTCCTGGGTCATTGCCAGGGGAAGGACTGCAAGCATCACCCCTCGTGAGGCGACAAATTAAGCATTGGCCTGGCCGTGTAACTGCTAAAGGAAAGTATTTGGCCTGTGTTTGCCGTCCCGAAATCTCTCAGCTAATACCTCTGCAGCAGAAACGCAGCGCGTACATCGTAACACGTTGAGTACAAGCCCTAATTGCTGGTAAAACGAAGACAGCATGAGCAGCAATTGAGGGAGGTGATGGCAACAACTAGGAGGAAATGCCGCTAGACTTCCTTCTTGTCGCATCATGATGTACGGAGTGCGTTATTTCTGTAAATTCACCAGAGACGTTTGTCTGACGATGATTTTCAAATCGATGGGCCGGATTGCGCATGCCCTGGCTCGTTGCACCCATGCAGAAGTTGGTATTGTTGCATTTTTGGCGGCTCTTTTCTTTGCAAGCGCTTGAATTTTTGCTTTTCTTGCAACTTTCTCTCCGCAACTGATGAATAAAAGAAGTGGAAGCAGCGAAACAGACAAATATGTCCGCGAAGAACAAAATCATTGTAGAAAGACTTCGATACGAGGAGTAAATCAAGAATTCATATTTTGCCCGAAGCTCGCTATGGTAATGAATGGACTGCTTGTGAATGAGAAAAAAGAGAATGAGACAATCAAAAGGAGAGGAGAAAAATGGCCGATAAACATTGAAATATACTTTGTTGCGAAGGTCTTTTTACTTCAGCAGCTGATAGCACTGAGATGACATGAAGCCACTCGTCTCAAGGCTGCAAAACAGATTCACTGAAACAGGCCCACTTCATCGTTATTGTTAGCTGATATCGAAGCCGCACCGGCAGAGAATTCTATGGTTGTCGTCAAATCTTTAGAAACACTAGAAGTACTGTTGTGAGATAGAGGGGGATGAATTGCTCGGAATTAATTGATCCTGGAAGTCGGATGCAAAATGATGTTTAAGTGCGCAGACGCTCGTACAGAGATGATTCAAAGATCCATTTTTTTTTCAGCTCTGCCCGAATAAAGGATAGCGATATATCTTCCTAGATTCTTCATAATGATTTACCCGTAACGATGGAAGTCCGAACGGTATATTCTTGCGAATTTCTATGGGTGTTACTTTTCACTCGCATATTAATCATGCAGTACAATCAGTGGGCAGAGACTATATTTTAATTTTCCCAGGTGTACAAGTGCAACTTCAACGTGGTATGCAGCGCAAGATTTCTTGGAGCCTTTCATTTAACAAGTGCAGTGTCGTAAACTGCAGATTTGAACCAGTACTACTCCCACCGAGCAACATAGGAAGGATATTGAGTCACAATGAAATCACTTCAAAGTTGCAGAATTCAATGAAATCGAGAATATACTCCGAGGGGAGCGCAGAAAATCCATCAAACTCATAATTAGAGCGAACATTGTGAGAACTACTATTCAAGAAGAGGTACAAAATTTGACTTTATGAGAAATTTTGGACCTGAAAATACAGCGAATTTGTTGGAAATATGTAAGTTCTCTGAAGGAGGTGCACAAGGCAAGGCACAGTCTTCAGAAATCCAGCCATTCGTTTAATACTTTTCTCAAAGAAAAACTGGGAGATTTGGATAGAACACAGAAACATGTTCTACAGGAATACATTATTTTCAAGTGATCTATGTCTGAGATAGTTCCTAAGGATAATGTTAAGCAATCTCTAATACTGGGAAAGAGATTCGAAGGGCACAGTAAACAAAAGTGTTAGTACCTCCTTTGATTTCTTCAAACGTTCAGGGCAAGTGAGCCATTCCATGTCCATATTTCATGATTTTCCTTCACTAGCGAATTAAATCAGAGCGGATTTTACCGTTCATCTTTAGAAGGAGCCTCTCTTCTTTGCAGATCACAACGATTCTTAAGTGAATGGTTTTTTAACGAATTCTTCGATTATGTAGCCGTAACATTCCTGACTCGACTTTATACATATAAAGTTTGGCTAGTTTCCAATCTATTTATTAGGTGTTAACACGAGTCCTTGCGCTTTTTTTCGGTCGAGATTTTCTCCCTTACATTCCGAATTTCCCGACAACGTGCTCTTTACCATTCAGAGAAGCTTCCCTCCCTCTACAATCCCAGATTTCCTCCGAACTACTCCGCGTTGCGGCGTCTGATCTCGTACAATGAACGTTCGAACGTCTGAACTCGTCCGACTACGTCCGAACTCGTCCAAACTCTGGCTAGAGCCGAATTTGCTCACTCTCTATCGAATTCTTAGATGTAATATCCCCCTTTTCTGTAGTTCTATCAACATTCTATAACAGAGTTTAGTAGGAACTTGTGTGAACGATTTTCTGCGCTTTTGTGACATTGTTAACTTCGTTATTACTCTGCAAACACAACCATCATCTTCAACTGTTTGGATTGAAACCGCATTATACAGTTTTATTCAGTTATACAACCGGCAGTGAATACCGCTGGAGGGGTCACGGACTGATACGCAGTCATTTTTAATCAATATCAAACATGCTTCATAGTGCACAACCTCACTGCTTACCTTCAGTCCGCGAATGCACCAGTATTCATTTCCTTCCAAATGCTGTATACGAAAGCTGAGAGAATTAGAAACGAGCTTCTTTGGAGATCCAATCATCTTGCAGGAAAGATGGGAGTGGAACAAAACTCTTCGGCAATTATACTAGTTAACAATCTCGAAAATCACTACGTTGAAAGACAAATTTTCAACAGTGCGACATGGCAAATGAATACGCTTACAACACGGGTAGTAGATACATCACTGGAGTGTACTCGCAGTTCATAGGCACAAACTACAAGCATTTTCGGCAATAAGCGCTCACAAAGTGACACTAGCATCGTGAAAAAAAAACCTTCTAGTGGAATATTCAGAAATATTATTCAGAAGAAATGACAACAACATCAAAGAACAAGTACGGCGTGAAGAATTCTAATATAATCAGCAGCAAGAAAGCATGCAATATTATCAATGTAATTTTTACATTGACGCGATGTCGGAACTCCGTTGGCTTCTGCAATAACTTCACGAGAATTCGCCATCTCTTGCAGTACCTTTGCTTGGCGGTCCTGCTCATCGGGCCTCACGTATCTTGGATTCAAGCTCTCACTGAAGTAAAATGGGATCAGTGACTTTGCCATTATGATTTCCGTCTTGCAGTAGCGAATCAGTTCTCTCAACATGGGTGTGCGAGCTGAAAAAAATGTGTTCGGAGCTTCCAGGTATTTGCAGTAGCTTGCAATCACCACCAAATGCATGGCGAATCCTTATATGAGAGCCTTTGACGTAATTTGTGGTACGTGCACTATAATTCCGTAAATGATTCCATAGTCCGGTGTACATTCGGTGGCAGCCAGGTTCCACTCATATAGAAAAGTTTGAAAAAATCCAAAAAGTGAAAGATTTGAAGCAATCGGATCGTTTCGCCTCTCTCTAGACGATCCGTTCGTGACCGGTCCTGCTTGAGGCTCCTCAGCAGAGAGGAGGACCGGTCAAAGAAAATGGTAATAAAAAAATGAATAGAAACTTATGAAAAACTTTTAGAAAAACAAAAGTTCCTAAAAAAAATAGTGAAAGGAAATCACGAAATTTTACTTTGGATACTCAGGTACGCAGCCAATTGGTTTGTTGCTGATTGAAGCGCGCTTGCCTTCTTCTTGTAGGAGATGTCCAGTAGACACGTAAAAAGGTTAGAAACCAATCCCAAGAAGTCATAGTTGCTCCACGTGAGTCCACAAGCTGCTAAAATCAATATAAGGCATAAAGCTGAGCTGTGGGATGAAAGGGATTGACGAAATCAATCAAATTAGTAGAAATGAAAGGAGTTATAGTAGAATTAGCTTGTAAGTAATGTATGTATGAAAGTTGTGAATGCTTTTAATGACGTCAACAAGGCTAAATTTGTAGGCTATATATTTATTCCTATATAAACGTTTGAAAATGTTAGCTTGGATGAAATCATCACGATAATTATTGCATATTAGTTGGTTTTTCATATCAGTTAGCTTGGAGGAAAAGAACCCCTTAATGGAATGAACATTGGCTATTCTTAATGTCTCTATGTAAATAGTGGAAGTTTCAACTTTAATTGGGATGTTAGAATCAACGTGTGGGAATCTATTAACGCGGAAATTGAACTCTTCTGTTTTGTTAAAAATTTTGGTTTCTATGGTCCTATTGCACACCTTTGTGCTCATATCTATATAGAAAGTTACAAGAATATGTGCTATTATGAGTCTCTTTAATTTACAGTATGTTGCCGTAGACATTCTCTATAACTTATCATATTTTCATACAGGCCGTGAACTCGCTTAAGCTGTGCTCTTCGGCTTCACTAGACGATGGGCTGTTGTGGTGGAGTCAGGATGCAAGATACAGCATGCAGGAGCTCCGGTAGTATCGATAAGACTCGCAACCTCCCAAAAATGTGCGAACTGCTGGCTTTTTCGTAGCAGCCACCGTAGGCCATAATTGTCTTTGTTGCGCTGTAATGCATTACCGAAATAGAAAAGGCACCTGAATTTGAGTCTACGGTGCTCATCGAAGTCTAATTTTTTCCTTCATCTAAGAAAATATACCCCGATACACCCAATCCCCACTTTGTTCTAAGGGCGTTCATTGCTGTCATTTTGACTATTTGCAAATCCCCGTATTCTCACCCTTCCTATTCCGATTTGCTCTCATATCCACATGGAAAGTCGGAACAATAACAAAATCTCTTGCACCACTGCTACACAATTCCATCATATAGAGCATTCAGAAAAGAGTGAATATTGATGCACTCACAGACTGAGGAAAAGCCTTGTGGTTGTAGTACACTACCAGGCATGCTTGATATTGATTGAAAATCGCCGCGTAACAGTCCATGATCCTTCTACCGATACTCACTATCGCTTGATTCGACTGTGCCTGAACAATGGTGTGTACGTTACGTTCGTCCCATCCGGAGAAAATGCAAACAGCAGCAGAAAGGCTTGTCCATGCTCCACTTCGATCATTACTGCGTAGAACTGGGAGGGTTGTCCTCGATGAACAATGTCAGGAATTTGCTTGAACCGCCCGTCAGCCTAAACTTCAATTTTTTTTGAACCCCACTTTTTAATGATCTTGTTGGATTTCCAGGACCAAAACTAACCAGAGTCGGTTTTAGGCTTGTGTGATCGAAAATACATTCCCATAATTTTCGGCTAGCCGTAAGAATCATCCTATCATTATCATACAACAGCAAGCCTTCATCGTCAGTAACGCATATGGTCAACTCAAAATCCCGTCAGGATAAACAGGGATTCGTCGATCTTTTCGAGTGTGGTTCCAATGGAGTCTCTTGTGAATGGATTCTGTAGACCCCCAACTCCAACAGCTAGTTCGCTGACCATGTGCGCTGAAATGCCTTTTGTCTTCTTTTCTTCTTCAATTCCTTGGAAATGGTCCGCAGCCTTCATCATAGACATTTAGTACTAAGTTATAACGCGTAGGATTCCGATCGGATTACAAGAGATACGTATCCATTCTCGTGGGACTCCGACGCATCGGAGTTTGACGAGGAAGCCTGTTTTTACTTCATCGGAACAATTTGGCTGAGAATCGGCATCGGAATCCGACGTGGCATCGGAACCACTAGTGGCTGCAGTAGAACGTCGGACGCCAACGAACCAATCGATTCGAACACATCTCAGATGTTTTCGTTCCAGAATTTGGCGCCTTCAATGTGTTTTTCTTTTCTTCTTTCATGCGAAATTCGTAGCTTGAAACGTGCGATGCAAAATCATGCGGTCTACTATGATTTATGCGGTCGGTACTATGAACAAAACCTAACCTTTATACTATGAATCGGAATCCGACATACTATAGATACAGCCATAGACGATAGCATACGACGTTTTTCATGTTGTGAAAGCTCGAATGATTTTTTAATCGGCCATCGTTCACCTGGAAGTACATGAAGGTAGTTGCGTAGCGTTTTTTACGCAACCATCATATCGCATGTTTGATCTTACCTTCACGCTTGAGATGGGACCGTAACGTTCAAGATCTCTATCCTTCAGCACGTGACAGTGCGTGCACATGTATGTGCAGACTGCATCTCTGTTCCTCCTCTTGAACAAAAACTCGTAGCACATGCCTGTATCCTCCGCAAGTACGTACACAGCTACGTTCGAGCTGACTTGTTGCGAGTGTCCAAAGACAGCCTCTCATGAGTAAGGATTTCACTGCAATAAACTACTCAATTTAGCTCATGACAATATTTCCAATAGTTCCAACATGTTTTTGAAAACATAACAACCACGTTTTAACATGGTTTTGAATGCGCTCACTCGAATTGCACGCGCTTTGATAGCAATTTTTTGAATGGTGCGGCGGACAGATTCTGACACGTTGCGGACGAGATCTGACGCAGCGTTGCGGACGAGATCGGACGCAGCGTTGCGGACGTGTTCAGATGGGAGTGCCCGAACGAGCTCAGACGTATTCACAATCCCATCATCTCATTGTCATGAGGTCTCAAAAATGTTAACTGACTTAGTTTTTAGGCCTATGAAAAGAAAAAGCCAATTTCTCTGGCATTGTATAGGGATCAGAAAACACCCGGGGCTGCTCGAACGCGTAAGCTCGATAAAATATAAGCACGGATGAACATTTTCAATCAAGCTTTCTGAGGGCTAGTTTGACGACGTTGGCAAGCGTGGGTTCGACGTTATCATGGTGTAAGATGTCTGGAACCCTTGCGCTTGGCTTCGTCCAGTAGAATTACGTCATTTAAATGGCACGTTCGGGAAGCATGTTCTCCATCTAGACCAAACTAGGACCGCTGGTGATCAGTTGTTTCAAGCGCAGTGATTCTTTCATACTTAGCACAGGTCGTTTGGGCAGTTTTGGTGATCTTTCAATCTTCAGCTGAAGGTCAGAATGGGCAGGTGTCGGTTATGCTACTGCTAGAATTTTTCACGACGGCTTCAATGGCACTTGATTTCCGTGCATCACGGCTGGCTATCCTCGGAAGGCTCTGATTTCCTGGATATTGAAGGTTATAATTGAGGAACACTTGCCAGTGCCTATTCCAAAACTGAGATAGGAATTTTCCGATATGCAGATGCTTTCATTTTTTCTGAGGGTGCCCGTGTAACTATGATACACTGCAAGATGGGGCCAACCACTGGTTACACTTAATTTCTCCATTTTGCAAACTGAAGCATGTTGGAGTAGGGTTTTCGCGCCCGCCGAATTGATTGGTCGTAATGGATTTTGTCATGAATGCGCGAGAAAGCAGAAACTGCTATTTTCGGGGTGTCCGTATATTTATGATACGCACTGCAGTGACTCCTATGGCAGTGCAGCAGGGAAATTTTGAGCGCACTTTCCTGAACGAGGACAATTGGTCGAGAATAACAAACATACATTGAAATTAACTTAGACTATGCTTCCGGAAATGCATGCTTCAATCCGATGCCCGCAATTAGCCTCGTGCACTTTCCTTGTAAGCAGCTAAATGAGTTTCTGCTACAGCAACAGTTCCACAAAGAATGGACCGACTTTGAACAGCAATACCTTTAGAAGAAAAGATGTTATGTTTGAGAAGATCCTGATTTTGTACCAAGGAGGAAAAGTCCCGTTGCTTCAGACGCTGCCACGATTAGTTTGGTTTCTACAAGGCGGTGCTGTCGGCATTGATAATCATTTTCCACAATTCCACTCACAACCGAAGTGGACACCTCTTGCTTTTCTTCGGGAAAGCTACACTTTCCAGAATAACAGTGCGGTGATCATCCTAATACTCTCAACGTAATAGCGTTCTGCAAAAAACATGAAAGTAATGATAAGCCAGCTGTTACGATATCAATCATAATAAAAAATTTACGAGTTTTAGAGGACCAAATTCAGAGTTTTAGGGAGTCCCCACTTGCCCACAACACACCTTGGAAGTCCATTCGCTCATGAATGTCATCAATTGCATTTTCGCAAAGGGCTGAAGAGCTCCGAGCTGGACCACGTTTTCTGAATGTTTTTTTCCTTCGAAGATTTTCTACCTCTAAAACAAAGACAAAATAAAAGAATGTTCCACGTTATCATGCTCCCATCCTTTACCTTCGTGTCGAAGGGGAGCATTGTGCCTTGACACTGTGTATGATAATAAATGAATAAATTCACAGTTTATACTTCTATGCGTATACATACACTTATGTGACCGAACGAATCCAATTTCCGGTTGGCATCGGAAATCTACCTGTGGATTTCGCTTGTTGGATATTTTTTCCTTACGAAGAGAAGACGATTTTTAGGGAGAGAGGCAGAATTTACGCCTAGTGATTACGCTTCCTTCTGATCTTCTTATTTGTTTCCGTCATTTTAATTCAACCCTAATTTCTTTTCTCTTCAATACCGAGAATTCAACCAATTTTCGAAGCATAGAGGTAGAATAATAAAATAAGGTGAAATGATTTGTTAGAAACCACATCGCAACCGGCAAGGGATGGAGACTTGGTCATTGTAGCCATTCAAATCGGGGTGCATGTTACCTTACGCAGCCTGCGACGTTGATTTTAAATCCTCTCCGAAAATTGGTCAAACTTCTTCCTGACATGAGTTATATTCATTTTTGCCGCTCTTGTGAAAGTCCTGAGATTAATGCACGAAGAAGTCTAGTAGTGAGGAAATAAGTCTCTTTCTTCAGAAAGGCACTCGCAGGTTTGAAATCTGCAGAAGAATAATAATACACATTGGTCAAAACATCGGAGTTTGTCAAGATGAGAACAACAAATGAAGAAAATCTTCCGTATCCGCCATGTTCATAACATCAATAATGGGCATACACAACTCATCAGCGAGAGCAGTTTGGCCGATTTTGAAAACGGATTCGACCAGGTATCCTTCGCTAGTGGGTTTACTGGACTTTTTCTCTCATATATTGATGTAACAAAGCCTTTAAGCAGTGAACGATTTCTCTAACTTCAAGCATTCCCTGATTAGTCATATTTTTATCTAGTTTATAAGATTAAAGATTAAGTTGGTGGGCAAGCAGAATGGTAAAATAATTTGAGAAGGTTTAAATATCTATGAAATTAACTTTACCTCGAGTTAAAGGAAGTCGAGTTATTAGACGAATTCGATAACGATGAAGTCGAACCCAGTCCAGTGTTTATCTAAAATTCCGGAACTACTTTCTCACTGGAGCGGACGCGTCCAGCTTCGCATCTCTATCTTGTTCCAGAACATTTTCGGCCTCAACTTCAGAGGCAATATGTCAACAAGGAACACAGCAACCCCATTCTTTATTCTCATTGTACCCTTTCAGAGAGATCATTTCAACAGATCTACGTGTTGTTGTGCTTAAACATCATTCGAGTCTAGAGATCGTAAACAATATGAAGTTTGCATCAGAGAGCCTGCTCTTCTCGCTCAAATCCAATCATTTAGTGTCCTCGTCGCTGTCCTCTTGTTGTACCCTTTCGTTCGAGCCCCGGATCATCTCGTAGAAGTTATCAGCGTCCTCCTCACTGCAGCAGTATTTGTTCAGCTGATCGTACGCGCACCGACCGACACAGCACTTTTCAGCGATTCCTACCACACGTCCATCCAGTGCATGTTCTGCAATTCAAAGGCAAATATATAGTATCATACTTGTTACTTGCAAATTTGAGCCAAGTGCGATACCGCGAAGCACTAACCTTCATAGTCAGAGAGACCACCAAAGCACGGAGTAGTTTCCCCAGGTCGCGTACACATCTTTTCCATAATTGTGGACAGACGTCTGCCACACATGCGGATAAGAAGTCCTGCGTCCGCAGCAGAGACGAAGACAAGCACGATAACGAAAAATACAGTAACTCGCATGGTTCCTCTTCTGATGCAGCTGGGGCTGAAGAATATAGCAAGTAAGTGCATGCACACATAAAATTGCTGTAACCAACGGAGTGCAGAAGTTATGACCAAGAACTAAGACATTACGACGCTGTCATCCGTAGAACAACCTTCGAAAAGAGGGTGTGGCATGAGGGAAGAGAAATATGCAACAAAAAATCAGAGAATCATCGCTAGACATCAAAAAGCCACAAATCGAGAACAAACAGGAAAATCCGCTCCAGAATTGTTATTTTGTTGAATAAGTGCTGTGATAAATGTCAATGTTAGTTTTTCTAAGTAACGAAGGGCAAACTTCAGGTGAAAGGCATTTAGAAAATTACTGTTCACGAAATGATGAGTGGCAAAACAGTGAGTAGATGTCAAGAAGATAATGAGGCTGCATAATACGAGTTGAAAACATGTAAAAGAATATAAAACAATGGTTGGGAAAACAACCCAGACTTTGTGGCCAGAGGGGAAGGAAAATGAATATCTGGCTGGACTCGGTGTCCCTGAGAAATCTGAAGCCTTCATTCAACCCAGTTTCTTGGATTTTTTTTTATTTATTACGCCCTTGAGGTACGACAGCATAAAAAGTCTAAACCTTGCAGTGAAAAACGAACACAGCAAGTGGACAAACTGGAAGTCCGTCACTCCGAGAGGCTTATATTGCCTCTGCTCCTGCAGCGCTGAGGTGAGACCGACTCGGTGAAGCACAGATCGAAGAAATGATCCGTGCATGCCGTTCCGTTTTTTCTTGTGCAAAAGACCGAGCTCATAGAACAGAGAACAGATGAAAGACTATCAATATCTGACATGATAACCACATGAACTTGAACTGATTAAGATTTACAGCACCATATGTGAACAGATTCCTGGCACATGGATTTATGAAGGATCTGAGAAAGTTGTTAGAATGACTCTATTCAAGAGCAGAGGAGGTTTGTTAGTACAAGCTGATATATTTTGCTTTTTTTTTTTGAAATTTGTCTGCAATGATCGAAGTGAAGTTCAGCTCTATGTAACTTATTATAAACAGATTGTGAAGTAATTTCCTTATTGCCTAGTTTTATTTGACACCTCTGATCTTTGTTGGGTTGAATCCCGATTTGTCCGACATGGCTAAATTTGGCCTTTGTGGACAAGCCGGAATTCACCTTGAGATGGTTTATGGAGAAAAACGTACTAGCACCTTGACAGAAATCTATGCGAAGAACCTCTTACTGCCCCCTCCCTCTCACATTTTTCAACAACGAAAGCAGGCACACGGTAAATTTTCCACTAGAATCACGTGCTATGTGTTTCTCGAACGATAATAAGCATAAATAACGTCTTGCATGAGCATTGAGGCGAAGGCATTTTTCAGGCCTATTACTTCTCCTCTCACTTAGTGTTTCTGCAAATTAACGGGCTCTGACGAATCTGAGTTGCGATGGCGGCCTCCTACCAAACTCGGAGGAGATCTGAGGGATGAAGCTGGAAAACAACCTGCCATCAAAAACCGCTGGATTTACCGGTAATTCATCCTTGCCCTTCTTAGTATGCTTAAGAGATCCCAAGAGGTAGAGCATAAACTTTTTTTTTGCAAAAAACGTAGAAGTTTCGCAATTTCACAAGCACACAATTTCCGTGGGCATCCTTCAAAGCTGGACAACCACGCCTGGAAAAAAATTCGAGACGAAATCACAACCTTAGTTGGTAATCTGGCAAACAAGTTTTTTCACAGATTGTTCCTTTGCAATTTACCGCCTCACGACTGCTCTTTAACAGGTCCACCTTTCGCGTGCTCGAGGCTGCAAACACTCGGCAAGGAATAAGTTCCTTAGGCTTTTTTGCCATCTGTGCGGATGTCTTTAAGGAACTGCAAAATTCAGTAGTTATCAGTGGCGGACGCAGGGGGGGGCGCCCCC
>KN738570.1:6148-17076 GCA_000816745.1 Ancylostoma duodenale | reverse complement strand
AACAAATTCGGTGATGAGGATCCTCCCAAGTGGTTCCAAACTTCCAAAAGATCAATTTGCAGGTGGAAAACCTTATAAAACTGCACAGAATGGATTTCTAGAGGAAAACAGTAGGTACAGGGAAATGCAAAACGACACTTACTCAGACTGAACCAGCGTTGTTGATCCTGAAGAGCGTGAGACTTACCATTGCGCCACGACTCACATTGAACATATCCCTTGTGCGCCCTACTTGACACGAAAAACGAGTATAACTGCTCATAGAGACAAATTTAGGGGTAGATAAAAACAGATTTGAAATCAGCGTCGTGAGCTGCGTAGGATGGTATACATCTCGATACGAAAGGCCACACTGATTAAGTATCCTTCCCTTGTCAGTTGGACAAAAAAAAAGAACTAAAATTTCGCGGCTTTTTTCAACTTTCCTAAAAAATTTCTATGGATACCTGAGTTTGAAGGAGAACTGGACTCGGATTAGGCACATTTCCTCCCGACGCTCTCCTAAATTATTGCACATCGTTTTCTAGCTTATTTCTCTGCAGTAGTGACGGGTTTTTCGCCGTACTACGTCTAAAATCATGAGAAGTCTCGAGTACTTTTGGAAAGGGCTCTTTTTACACTTTCAGACGTATATAAGCAGTAAAATCCTTTTCGAGGAATCGGAGGATTTTGCAGGAAAAATTGACACAGTAACCTGCCTTTTCCGAAAATCTTTTTTAGGGCTAACTGCTTCAAGGAAAAACACTCCCGAAAGACCCGGTCTTGTGAGAAAGATACTTTGAAATTTTCTCCATTAGGTTGAGAAAAGAACCGAACAAAGCACAGATTCCATAGGTTCCACTCAGTTAACCCATTGTCGATCGCGTAGCTCACCGGTGAGCTTTTTTGGTCGCGTGGGACCGCGCGGCTCACCGGTGAGCCGCGCCCTTATTATCAAATGCTGACCCTTATTTTCGCGCTATTTTGCAGTGTTTCCGTATGAAATGAATACAAAACATCCAAGCAGTACTCATGTAACTGTGGGATAAGAAAGGTATTCTTTTTTGTTGTGCCAAATGCCATGAAAAGGGTGGGATTTAAAATCGAGGAAGACCACGTTACCTTTCTTGTGTAGTGGATGGTTTCGGCTGATCTTCTCATGCAAATGAGCAGTCCTAATACGGAAATTTTGCCTTCCGAGTGTAGAAATGAATCATTTATAGGCTTTTCCTTCTTCAAATTTCGCCTTTTAGCTGGGAAAGGCATTCTTTGCATAAAAAAACGACGCACTTAACACAACTTTTGAATAGCGAAGGGAAATAAGGGAAGAATACACGCACATTGTTGTTCTAGGTTCCTATGTAGGTCATACATCAGTATCTGTAAAATATAGCAGCTTATCTTAAATGAAAATTGTCAAAACGGGCAGATGCTTCCCTACAAGGTACTGGTCTTATAGTGAGCCTCAAACGCAGTGTTTCACGTCAAAAATCATTCTCTAGCGCGTTGAGCTGGTCCAGGATCTGTCATCGAAATGAGGTGAGGCACTGCCTTTTAAATGAATACCCACCATTCATAGGAGCTTGGTTTATGAACAATCTCAAAAAGATTAGAGGTTTGGGAACTTTAGCAATTACTTTCATATTGCAGCTGAGAAGAAATAAAGTGGTAACTATACCAGGACGTTCATAAGTTATTGTACAACGTTTTCTCATTTATTTAACCCATTGACGACCGCGCGCATTTTCGCTGGTGTGGTGCGTGCGACCAAGGCCCATTTTAAGAGCACGGCGCCTGCATGATTCTACGTTGTTATGATAAGATAATTGAGACTAATACAAGAAGTTTTGGGAAAATAATTCGAAATGTAGTTCTGGAAGCTTACTAGTGTCATCGGACTGGAAAACTGGGAAATCTAAACGCTTCCCACTTTATTTAAGGCCGAAACAAATTTGTATAGGGAATTTTGACTACTACAAAGAAGTTTTCCGGGAGTATACACGTTCGTATTGTTCTAGCCTGACCAGTAAGGAAGTGCACGACGCAGCGAATGTGTTTGTGTGTAGAAAATATGGATCTTGTACAGATTATTCCTGCCGCCTATTTGAAATCGCCTCTTTGAAGTGGTTTCCAATCCGAGAGGGCCCATTTCCTACGAGATTTGCTGTAAATGGTGTTGTTCCATTGCTAGATTATGAAAAATTGAACTGTTTACAAGTGTTCGTATAGTTATGAAACGTGGACGAAATTGATGAATTCGAAATTAAAAATTAAGAGAAAAACTAGCATAATGAACATTGGTGCTCAGAAGTTATTCTTATTTCCGAATCGGATGGGTGAAACAGAAAAAGTCTTTCTTGGCTGCATCTTTTAGTACTGCGAAAAACAGGGTGGTCGCATAGTTATGAAACGTAGTGTATTTGGAATGAGGGAAGTCAAATGGCTTCAAGTTTTTTTTATAAAGAGAAGCGATGGTACAAGACCTCACAACGTAGATTTAGCATCAATTTAGTTCCTTCCAGGACTGATGGATGGCGCAAGAATCTGGAGCGAAATTTTCTTGCACATCGTGTTTCTGAACTCTTAAACAAACTTCCTGCTCATCTTGCCTTCTCTGAGAACTCAAGAAAACTGAAACGACGTCATCTGGATGTGGACTTGCTGAACTTGTTTGGGGTAGACGCTGATTGAATCACTTCCTCATTCTCATGAAACTCCTCTCCTGCCCTCACCTACCTTCTCAGACAGTTTTCATGGACCACCCGTCTTCCTAAATCTGACAGGCCGCGTAAGAGATGAAAACTGTTCAGCAATTAGGTGCGCAGGCGGTCAGATTCTAATTGAAAGCGGACCAGCCGCGAACCCAGTGGCTGGCTGACAGGCGGCGCGCTTTTCGAAATGCTACAAACAGCTCACTACTCCACTAGGTTTCTACACTTACAACCACATATACGTCGCATTTGGATTTTAATTTATTTTTTCTCTTTCGCCAGAGTTTCAATTCTTTAGAGCTTCGCATCTTTTTGGGAGCTCGATGGGAAATTTTTCAAATTTTCGGGTCCCCGAGAGGAAATTTCCCATCTACCTCACTCAATCAAGAGCAAAAATTGGGGAGCGGTAATGTGGATGAAGCATGAGTGCTTGGAGCTCTATTACGTAAAGCTAGTGAAATCTCGGTAAAAGGCAAACTCTCTTAATGGGAGTTGAAGAAGTGAAAACCTCGCAATTTGAAGAGATGGTGAAAATGGAGTGAATTTGTTTGGGAAATCACTGACAAGCAGTTTGCAGCTATCACGAAAACTTTTCTTCTATGAGTTTTAGAATAGGAAATTTGCCATTCGAGTACAGAATCTGGCTCCGTGAAGTTTGCTCATTTTACCGCAATTTGGATGGGAAATCGATGGGAAATTCGCCAAATTTTTCATCGATTTCCCATCGAGCCCCCAAAAAGGTATGAACCTCTAGAAATTTGAAACTTTGGCAAAAGATAGAGCTGATCGTCCTTCATGGATACCATGAAAAACATCCGTTGATTTCAGGTAAGAGAACTTCAGTACGAGGACTGAATCACCATAGTTTTTCACAAATTGGCGGGCCCTGCAGGCGAATTCTCGCACGTGTAATCGATCGACTTCGCTTTCCTCACTTCATATTCAAATTTTTCCATCCTCTTTACTCCACATTAAATTCTGAAGTGGTTCCGATACGTGCAAAAATTTCTTGGAGGGGCTATGTTACAACATGATGCCAGGTGTTAGAAGTGGTTCAACAGTAAGTTATCCTTTCCCATTAACTATAGTATAACCACCCTATCCAAGGATCTAGAATGGTTACGCGTACTAACATAACTGTAATTTGATATTGTTATTATAATGAACGGGGAAGCATTTCACTCTCACGAAGCTAAATCGATGCTGATTCTCTTGTCTACTTCAAAAAAAGATAGTAAATGACGTGAAATTATATGACCTACAACATCACTCGAACGCATAAAGCCTATGAATCGAAAGTCGTGCATAGATTGAATTCGAATAATAACGAACTGTTCGGATGCACACGCTCATTGCCGCTTCTACGATACCTTCCAGGAACGAGATCTTCATAGTTGCGAATAGGCTCGTCTTCCATAACTAAAAAAGCGGAATATGGAATCCAACCAACGTGGGCGCGCAAATGCCAGCGCTTCTCGCATGCACTGCCAATCAGCCCTATTTTGACACGTAGTGACGTGATTGTTCTTGCTGGCAGGAGCGGGGGGGGGGGGTCGTGAAAAGGTGAGGATTGAACCAGAAAGTAGGGAGGGGGGGGGTCGCATTGAGGGTCGGTTTTTCCTATCGTCATGCTTGACCCTGATGATGATGCATAGCTGATGCGGTGAGGCTAAGCAGATGGGCGGTGAAGCCTGAGGCAAGAATGTTTGAGAAAGACTGTAACTGTTTAGCCAAGCCTCCGAGAAGGTTTGGTACTGGCCCGGCTAGCTTTACGACGTACAGAATTGAACGAACAAGTCCGTCTGCATTATAATGGTTTATTGATGTTATCATTGCTGGCTTCTCCAAAACCTTGCTAAATTTTTACAAATTGGTTGTCTTCTTGATAGAGGTAGCGTCTTCCGTTGACGGAGGCGTTGTTTGCTGGGGTTGCATAAAGGATCTCCTGTGATGTTTTTCCCCTTTTCATTCTCAATTGCACGACTCGTTGCTAACTCAGCAGCGAATATCTATAAATGCGAGTCATGCACCCACGGTGAAGTTACCAGTTTTGAACTTATAATCAGCGAATTAACTTTATCCACTGCATCGAGAGCCATTTTTTAAACTAACAAAATGTTACGGAGTGTAGTTTTAGCTCTTCATTTAAAGCTAAATGAGAACGGAATCCATATGGGAAAAAACATACAAGGAAGGGTTTTTTGCCTTCCAATCTTCCACTTCTTTAGGTAGAAAAATTCAGAGATATTGGATCATTGAGAAAAATGCTAGTAATGGACTTGCTGTGCAAAAAGAGGATGAAATAGAGTGGATTGATGCACACGGAAAACTAGCACGAAAATAAGGGAACAAATAAGTTACAAACTGGTGGGTACTGATTTAGCAACCCGTACCATCTTGAATGTACAGAATTAAGAGACAACTTCGTGTGAAAAAAACATCGAATATGGTGAACATTGCTAATAGGTGATTCAAAGCTGTGACAGCTTGTGCGCCGGCGCCATGTTATAGCAAAAATTTCAATGGACGAGTCAAACCCGTGAGAGTTGTGCTCCCAGTAGTGTGAAAAAATGTCACTAAAAGGGTCCGCAGCTGTGAGGAAGATGCTCCAGTACCAATAGTGGGGAAAGCGTCACTGGATTGGCATCACAGCTATGACATTGGTTCGTGGCGCACAGTAGTGGAGACAATATCGTGAGAATATAAGGCTAGCAAAGATAGCCTAAAAGAAGCCTGGCGTTAGCTAAACGATAAGGCTGGTACTCATAAATGCAAACGACATTCATCAACTACACTCTTGTGTGACTTACACAGTTGTAAATTTAAAGAGGTATTCATCGGAATTATTTTTCTAGGATCTCTGTCCTTAATTAAATGATGGCTTTTATGTCGTTATCTGTGCAATTACTATAGTATGCTATATTCTCTTGCGCAAACATTTCAGAAGGGGAATATATTCGGATAATGTCAAGAGAATGCAAAACAAGCTGTCTAGCAGCCTACTTATGCAGGTTCTGTCTACTGGCTTCTGATGTTTTTAAACACATCTCTGTATGTACTACTTATGATATTGCTTACATAATTAAGATCTTCGTACATCTTTTTGCACTGGCATTAGCTGATGTTGTGGATCCAGTCATTACGCTTGTTTCAAACACTTTCGGTATTAGTGGAAAAGCAATTACTGTTATAGAATTGGTCTACATGGTGGTACGAATCAAGAAGGAGGTAACATCACGTTGATCTGTTCTTTGGCATTTTTTTTTCAGATTGCGAACATGCTGTTCATTTGGTATCCGGTCGCGATTGGTGCAATTATCAAGTGGTCCATTTCCGGGCTTCTGACTAATAGTGATTCTGATGTTGGCGTAAAAGAATTCACGTTTGTCCGAAGTTCGACGGCGGAAAAGCACACATCTCGGAAAATTGTGAAGTTTTAGCCATCCACAAATTTGTTTCTGCAATGATATTTTTTTGGGGAAAACAAAAACGTTCCAGTGGTTGTTAGGTGTTGCTGAGTTATGGAAGTAATTCTTCAACTTGCGTAAATGAAAAGGCCCTGAATTCATCCCTCCAAACATTGGCACTTCATTGGAAGTAGGTGCTTCAGTTTGCTATTGTAGTGATAAAGCTTTCAACATAGCTGGATCACCACGCGTATCACTTGCTTAGCATCTCGTTTGCTAGAAATACTTTTTCCTATCGAGGCTCGGCCAACAATAAAACAATTCTGCCGAACTCTAGCCGTACTGAAAAACAATGATGTCCCCTAGGAATTCGAACGGAAAGCGTCAAATTTTTAGGACCTTTCCTAACAGACTAGCCAGACAGCAGAAACACTCCTGATCCAGAAAACTCGGATTCGATGTCGGGTTTTCGTGATGAAGGATCTCCTGCTCTCCAGTTTCTTCCTTTAAAGTCTTCATCCACATGTGACAAGACGAGGCTGAGGCTAGCAAAAACTGCACCCGCAAGGGTTATGAGAAACGGAAGAAATCTCAGTTCAGCCAATGCTGTGAAGCCACAAGAGATTGGATGGAGCTCTCTGTTTCAGTACTTAATGCCAAGCAGTGATTGGGATTAGATGGTTTATTTCGTTTAGGAAAAATGTGACGTGGTTTGTAAACTAATTCCGTGATGACTTAGTGTGGATATACGACGAGGCATATGAGGACCAATCCTACTAGCTTGAGTTTTCACTTCTGAAGTTTCTTTACTGTGTTTTTTTAGAAATCCACGAATAGACCACAATATCAACGCTCCTATCGCAGTGGAGTACCATTGGCCCATGAGCACGATAACCTGAAATCTAGTGAGATTGCGAATACCATCTTCACACATCATAACTCAAGAGCTCCATATGAGTAAAAAAAGATCCAATGCTATATGAGCGTCATACTCAAGTTAGTGAGATTCCGCAAGAACTAAACTCCTCCAGTCAGAATTTTGGGTGATGTTGCCTTAGATAGACCGCACAAATTCGTAACGGAGTCAAGCTATCTGTTCGGATCCAGTTAGTTTTTCTGTTCTACTTTCATAGAGTATTGATAGAACAGAGTTCTCGAGACTAGGTTGGTTGCCGTTCACTGACATAGTAACTCACCAGACCATAGAATATCGAAAACAAGAAGACGACAAATTCATTATGGTTCGTGATTGCTCCGACGAGTAATATCAGTGGCAGTGCTAGTGCTACAGAAAGCACCATCACACAGTGAACAACGCTCTATAACATACAAACCCGTGATAAACTTTCATTGCAAGGAAGATGAATTCAACGACAATCAGTAACAATAAAATTAAAGCAAGAGAAACTCTCTTCCCAGGTAAACCACTTCTTTGAGCCGCAGTAGTAAGTCCCATGAACTTGATTCGATTCAAGTTTGACTTCATATGTGCTCTTCTTCAGACAGTATAGCATACCAGTTCAAAAGAGGGCGCCGCACCGATCTGGGTGAGCTGACGAACTTCCAGTGCTGACAAGCAGTGAGCTTGTGAGGTGGGCTGGTCATCATCGCATCGCGCCAAAATAACGCTAGAGATGCAGATGAGGCCAACTCATACTAGCTACCTCAATGAAAAAACGCGTGGCCACCGCGAGGCCGTAAACGCGTGCGTCTGAGCTGCGACTGCGATGCGACTGTGAGGCGACTGGGTCCTATTCTTCATCATATAGACGCACGCGCGTCAGTCGCACGCATCCACTATAAATTGCCCCATATTGAGAATGAAGCGCTTGCATATGATTAACGTCGGCGCACAGAGCTGTAGCGTGTTTGTTGCTGTTTCTTGCTGCCCGTTCGCATGCCTGCCACTTCTGGCATGAGAGATGAGCTAGACATGTCTCTTGCGATCTACTGGTGTGTGGCTAGTTTGGTATATGCAGAAAAAAGGTGAGAAGTGCAACCTAATAAATGCCCCTGCAATGAATCAGTAAAATTGAGATGAAATTCAGTAAAATTTCGTCGGAATTACAGCCACAACCCACAGTGAGTGGTGAAGTTAGTATCAGCATCTCCGGCAATGCATCTATAATAATTTTTGGCAACGTGGTTCCTTTGACTGATTACAAGTCGGCAAATTATGTTTTTTTAATACCACTTTCATTCACCCGCATCTTCGAACAGCGATGAAAACTTTGCGCGGAGTATTTTGCCGCGCACGCGATGCTCCGCTCCTCGAAATATGATACAGTAGCAATGGAGAGAGCAGCGCTTCCATAAAGCCTTGGCAGTGGCGGTAGGAAAGTAAAGGGTGTGGCCTCTCTGGTTTTTTTCCTCTTCTAGCATACTATCCCCTATGTTCTCCCTAATCGTAGCTCTTTCTACATTAATAGTAGTAATATGTTTCGTAGTAGTACGATGATATTTCTTTGAACTTTTGAACATTTTGTTGGGGAGAAGCAAGGACAATTCAGAACTTGGGCAGCTAAGGGAAACTAGACGCATCATAAATTAATTGGCCGATCCCAAAGATTCGGGTGGAAACACATGAGATGCTAACGAATATTGCCTATCGAGATTTACAGGCTCAGTCGAAAACTCGGCTCAGTTTATAGCTCGTTGTTTGGAGAATTACTACGACGATTTCCTTGAAGCTGAAGAATTGTGAAAGTTGTCTTGTACTACCTGGAGGTATATACTCGTTGATAACTTGGCTTGCATCTTCTTCACCTTGACTGTGTAGCCGCCAACTCTTCGAAAATGCCTTTTTATGAAGAGATAACAGACGAGAGAGACAGTTACAATACTGGGAACAAAAAGCAATTCCATAAGTAGTCCTACCATTTCGAGCTGCAAAAATAAATGGATGAAATAGCTGTTTGCCACTCTAGCCACTATTTCACCGTCGTGTCGCTTATTCTGAAGTTTCCAAGATTCACTCACGGGAGGACCTGTTGTTATTGCGGCAGCATAAATGATACTGTAGCCAAGAGCTAGTGGTGAGAAAATTATGTAGAACTTTCGAATCCAACGTGGCCTGAGAATATTTCATCTGCAATCTGATAAGGGAGGAAGACAAGCTTCATCTTCCAGGTGTTACAAAGGAATTAGAATATTACAAGGTATTTCACTGTGATGTTACAGAAAGAATTGTGGGAAAAACAAACGTCAAAATTAAGGTATCCTCGGTAATGTTGTAGAACGTACATCCCTAAAAAAATTGTGGGTAAACTGAGCTCTGAGAACAGCCCGTACCCTATGTATGAGTTTTCTCCGACTATCTCTAAATACTCGCTTGACAGAGACTATGTGCTCGATCAGTGCATCTTTAGGGAGAAATTTCGAAGATCACTCACCTAACGAATACAAGCACTCGATGGATGTTGAAGACTATGATAAAAAATTCTTCGAAAGAGCGGCAGATTGCCACCAAAAAGAGTATGATCTTTTGTACCGCTGGCGGTAAAGGCAAGAAATAGAAGAATCTTTTAATCTCGCCTGTTATTGTGACAGTCTGCAATGAGTTCACTAGCAAATGGTTAGAGACTCCAGCGATTTTTTTACACCAGACTGCTGATCAAATGTATGGGTCAAATGTGACCGATAACAAAGTGAAAGAAATAATAGCCGCCGCAGTACAGACCTGATTGGCAAGAAAACGAAAAACAATGGAGATCACACCAATAGTTGACTGAAGAACGATCAGCCCTTGATACTGACTCAGAGTTGGATTCTTTTTCAGAATCCTTTGCAAAATGAATCCATATATGGAAAGGCCGCAAACTGATGAAATGATTGAATTAGCCGTTTGAATAGTCGCGACTATAGATTCGTTCGTATCCGTTACAATCAATTCCATTCCTGTCGCCGAACTAGTGTCCAAAGTTATAAACCTTAAACAGGTTCATTCATTTCGCGATTTATTTAAGAGGGCGTAAACAAAATGTTTACGTGACAAACACATTCGCAACAACTTCAATAATAGCTCCAACAGCGCTTTCCTCCCTACATAGCTGTAACTGGATGTAACAACACTAAACTATAGGAATGAAAACAACTATCGGAAAGAGGATACAAAAAAGAACTCGAGTAAAGAAGTCAATGAGAAAAATCTCAAGGTAGCTATTTTTTTTTTTGAAAGAGCGAAGGTACATGCGCATGACATCATGGGTAAGAAACTTTTCTTTTATTCAAGTTCATAAAGCAGTTCTCAGAAGAATAGTGACGTATGCTATTTGCGGACCGCAAATGGAATAAGAACAAACCTCTTCCTTACCATCAACTTGCACGTGAATGAATAATTAAGTTTCGCCCGCGCTTTTGAATTAGTGACACACGGGATGTAATCACGGCTGTAGACACTACTATTATCCCTTTGGATTCAGCAAGACTAGCTCTTACGAGCGAGAAATTCTCGGTGATACCCGATTCTTGACACCTCAATTTATGGCATTTCATCAATTCGGCCCTCAGTAGATTTAACAGAGAGAAAAATATTTAGGAGGTTGTACATAATTATAAGAAAGTTCAAAGAGACCTCCACCACTCACATGTTTATCCAGATGCATACATTAACATCCAGCACCTACTGAACCGCTTCACAGTGTCATTTTTTTTTTTCAAATCGACACTGTTAAGCGGCTCGGCAGGTGCGGCATGTTGATGTATGCATTTGGTTGAACATGTGGGCGGTAGGTGCTGCAGCGTGTCAACTGTTGCCGTATCAGTCCTGTAACGACTTGTAGACGAAGCGAAGATGAGAAGAGTACATAGATAGCAATCTTGCTAGCTGAAA
>KN738478.1:0-10815 GCA_000816745.1 Ancylostoma duodenale | reverse complement strand
GGTTTTCCAAGAGATATTTTGTATATGATCTGATTTTTTTTTTGCCGATTCTAGGACGACGAGAAATACCTGGTGTTAGTGCCGATGCACAGACATTTCCTTTCCACGAGATGATCAAAGATTTGGCAATTGATCTAAACAGCAAGTATGCCCTTTCTTTGTTGTCTGTTACTGTAATTCTCCTTTTATTATAGTCTAAAACGTCTTAAGTCGTCTTTTGCATATGTACCCTTTTTTTAAGACATTGCGTTGTTTTAGAGTTAGAGATGAGATTGTCAAAGCATTGCGGGCCATCCCGAAGAAATTAATCCGCAAAAGGAACGATAAGCTCATGGACTATGAAGCAGCCAAGTCCAGCAACAAAGTGGTGGGTTCTTGTTACGACTGCATTCTCGTGGTCGTTCAGATTCAAGCCTGGTTCCTTTCCGGGGTAGAACTAGTATGCCCGCAAAGGAGCCAGCCTTGAATCGGAATGACCATGAGTATATATGGAATTTCACTTCTGTACTGGAGTGTGTTAATTATCTTTTTCAAGAAATCAGACTTCATGTCGAAGTTCAAGGATTTTGAGGCCTTGAACAATCAAGTCAAGCAAACGTTGCCAAAAGTCATCGATGTGTTGAATACAGTAAGTTGCTGTTAATCCATGACCAACCGTTCAGCAAGTTTGTGCTTATGTTTGTCATTTATCTTAATTATTCATCTACTTTCTATTTTGCAACTTATGTTTTGAATCTTCGGTGTTATTTATGTAGTATTATTTAGCTGGTGTATTGCTCTAACCTGACAATAGCTTCATATATATTTCATTTCAGGTACTGCGAGATGCAATGAAAACAGTTGATGAACTGGATAGTAACTTGATTTCACGTATCCGCTCGAAGTTCCAAGAGGAGATCACGGCCTACCAGAACGATCCATTAGCGAGTTCGGTAAGTTCGTTGTACGTCGTCTTCGTCTTCTCTATTCCATAGAAGCAATTAATTGTACGCTTTTCAAGTCACGCTTAATTGTACCTGGAATGAGCTGTTTCGCCAACTACTACGATCCGGATAGATTGAAACCGCTTCATAATATCGTGAATAAGGTTCCTTTTACAGTCTACAAACTGCGAATGTGTTTGCAGAAATTTTCGTTTCAGGCTTCGAAATTTGTTCGATTAAACAGCACAAGCACAGCACCCAGTGCTCTGAAGAGTGAGTTGACTCTTTTTTAAAAGCTACTACTCAATTGCTGGACGAATTATACATACCTGGTTATTGAGTGGTTTAATTTCAGATGAGGAAAATTCTGAAGCGAAGTCAGGTAAATCGCTCTGCTCTATGATTTTGCCTCTCACAGATAAACATTATTTTGTGATATTTCATTTACAGTGGCAGATGACTGGAAGGGTCCGAGTGGGGAGAATCTTGCTTCTACTCAAAACGCCACTGCTCGAGCACTTGCTGAAAAGAAGGCATTCCGCGCGCAAACGGACGAAGAACGGTCCCAGATTTTAGTGAAGGCTGATCTGAAGTACGAAAAGTTGACTTTTTTGTTTATTGGTTACCCTACTAAGCAATGATATCAGGAATCGCCGAGCGGACATCTATCGATGCATGTCAGAGTGGCCAGCATCAGCGGAAGCTCTGGAGCTGAACAAAGCGAGTGGTAAAATGCTGATCGTACGACCAGGCGATGCCGTACTGGCCGTTAGGAAGGATCCATGTAATATGTGGTGAGTTCACTTAACTAATCTGCTTTATATTTCAGGAAGTGATGGATAGATGCAACACATAGTTTTGGGCAAAACACAGGCTGTTGGTTCATGTAGACGATATCTGGTTTCTAGCGACGTCGTGTTTGTGCTATCCTATTCGAATGAAGGAAGCTCATCTGAACAAACCAACATCATCGTTCGAAGATGTGCGCTCCCAGTCATATTTCGACCAACACCCACGCTCAGAGATGAGAGATTAACGTCGTCGCGCATTTACGAAGCAGGCTGATATCAAATATCGTGTCGGTGCAGCTGTCCTTCGAAGATCTTCATTTACGCTTGATCCCTTATCTCACTGCATGCAGTGAATGCGGTCATGTGGTATGTGAGAGAGACGGGGAGACCTTTGAGTTAACGACTGGTCGAGCATCGACGAGCACTTACTCATCCACTATCGTATTGTAGCAATATTCTGCCAACGGAGAGGAGGATCATCGATGCAGAAGAAATCAAGTGGTGTAAAAGGGAGACTCTGAGATTAAGCGATGATCAACAGTAGGGAAGAAATAGCGCGGGGGGTCTCTTCATTTATTGCTTGAACGATTGTGAAAAGCCGCCAGGAGCCGTGGTAGCGAGTCCCTTTTTCCTTTATTGGTCAGCACTGCACTTATTGTTAATACCTTCTTCAGATCTGACAAAGGCTTATAGCCTCCGATGGCAAATCGGACAAACATACAGGGCGATGATCTTAACCCGTGCTAAGTACAAATCATGATCCGTGCTCATCCGCCATATTCCTCCATCTAATAGGGCTCTCCAGTTGTCGTTGACTGATCAAGAGCAGGGTCAAGCGTTGGCCCACAACTAGCTAACGGGAGGAGGGGGACGGGGAAGTAGGTAACGCTTTCACGGACGTATTGTATTGAGGAGGGATGCCGTTGCCGGGTATGTGTTCCTCTGCAGAGGTGGGGGGTTGAGGTGTCAATTTCCCATCCTCACTGCTATTTACATCACCCTAATTCATAGGGGTCAGATACTTGCTTTTCTCGTTTCTTCTTCAAATTATTGAACAACTTCTGCAATAAGCTTATAAAAACGATCTCTTCGGTGTGAGAGATGTAATGCAGTAGACATTCATTTTCCAGGCTTTGCTACAACGGGTATTACAATGCACTATTGCCGAGCACAATCCTGACGCCTTGGTATGGTCCGAACGGCAAGGGAGGAATAGAAATAGGTAACTGAACTATCTCACATTGCGATACTTGTGGAAACAGGTATTCTAGGTATTGATGCACTTGCTCTTTCCAACAAAGTCAACCCTGCGATGAACCGACCACACAGTACCCCACCAAAACAGCAGACCACTAATCTTATAGGTACGTAGAGCATACACTATTTCTACGTGTAGGACCGAATAATGTATTAGATAGACACACAGTGCATATTTATCTCCCGGCATCTTCAATAGATGTGTAGTACACAGAAGAAAAGTAGGCAAAACAACTGAGGTGAAGCTAATAAAGAATTTTATGTACTTACTATTTGCTTTATGCGCTGTACATTGTACTTAACTTTATGTACTTCATAAACTTTTCAGGTATTTCATCTACTAGTTTCAGATCTGGATGACGACTTGATTGGCCCTATTACGGGTACAGGTCAAACCCTTACGTGTACCCTTGCTCCCCTCACACCAACGCCTGTTGGTGCGGCTGCATCCATGTCTTCGCTGGAACCAGAGCTACCCGCCATAGATTGGGGTGTGAGTAGTAACACCCAACCGCAAGCACTACGTGCACCATCACTTCCTAATCTGGCCACGCAGACATCACCAACGTTCCCGGTTACGTTCGATGAGAGTGGACGTGAGTCTTGCTTCACTTGATTCTATACCCATGTTCTACTTCTTCTAATACAAGAGCTGTTTAGCCTTCAACACTGGACCCACCCAGCTACCGCCGGCGCCTTCTAGGTTGTATCAAAATACACCTGCTGTGCAGACAACCAGTAATGGACATGATGCTTTCACTGTGATGTGGGAGCAAATCAAGAATGTTCCTCTGAGTAATATCACGCAAAGGTTAGTAAGTATAATCTACTAAATTTTCTACAGTAGTTGTTGTTGGGAATTTTGCTTGTTAGAGTTGATTTTTTTATTGCATTTTTTTCAAACCTTGAAAACACTCACTTTTCGTACATATCGTTCTCTTTGGTGGGAGCTAAAGTGTTTTCGATTTGCGGTGGCGTGCATGCGCACCGCTCACCCTTTGTCCATATCGTTATCATTCATTGTCTGCGTACCATCGCCATATCATAGCCAACCTTCACCTCTGGCTATCAGTGAAGTGTCTGGCTTGCTAGAGATAACGATAGAAGAAGAAAGGTAAGCGGTGCGGATGCACGCCACCCCAGATCGAACAGTTCATACGTTCATTAATGATTTCTGGTATTAGCGATGAATGTGTGGGATATCTTAATGTAGCGAAATCAGGTTTTGTTTTCTTTTGGGGGTTGCAAGATTGTGAGCCTTACCAGACCGTTTGAGTATGCCTTTATAATGAATTGGTCTGCACATATACGCAATATTCTCCAATTTGTACGCTCTTTTTACGCCATCGAAAGTAATCCTCATCATGCTTTGCTTTAATCTTTCTGCTTCAACAACACTACGGCTGAAGTATGCGTTTCCACAGTCATCTTTCTATACATGTACAGATTGGTTCAGAAATTCCAGTGACGAACATTTTAATGTTTATAGCGTGCTTATGTCTAGGCTCCCAATTAAGATCGATTGTGAAGTGCCGACGGGTGCACTTGATAGCTATGTTTTCACCAATGCTCTCTTCAGGCAGAGTCTTTCATACACGCAACGCACTTTAGCATGTGATTCGCAGCTATGTTAAAAGGGAAGACTGGGGATCTGTGATCTGAATTGACAACCTATAATAGCTCGAAGCAATGTATGGAGTATTTTAGAATTATCTTCAACGGAGGGCTTGTTCCAGAAAAGTTATCATAAACAATGAAAAGTACGCTCTTAAGGGAAGGCTTTTGTCAAGTTTCCCAAAATAAATAAGAATGGAAGATGGGATAGTGTACTAGGGCCTGATATCCAAGCTTGTCCTAAATACGCTCTTCTGATGTGGTGTGACCATTTGATGAGGACTGAAATAGAATGGAAATAATTGCTTGCATTGCTAGTATACTTCAGCAGATCGAAGTTAAATAAAATGCAGTACAATGTTGAATAAAATGGATTTGTTTCTATCTCGAGGAACATTTTTACAGGAGCGAGTCACCACAGCCCATCATTCCAACTCGACCAGCGTTTGAGTCCCTTCCAGCAGCGACACCGTCAACTTCGTCTTCAGCACTGCCGACGAATCCTGAACAAACCTCAGGAAGCAGCTTCGGTTCGAGCCCTCTTTTGAGATCCATTGTCTCTGAAAACAGATTTAATATTCTTTTCAGCTACTCAAAGACCTGCACCAGCCAAACCATCATTTGTCGCTGGTGCTCCTGCCGCTTCCAGTTCTGCTTTGTATAGCATGCCACCACAGTACGATGTTGTGCCCGGTAGCAATCCGCTGTCTCCAACCCAACCTTCTACATCTGGAAATGGTAGGTCGTAATGAATCGTGGTCAGCTTTAGGCAAAGAGTGCCTTAAAAAATTAGTCCTGCTGCTCCGCACTCTTGAGAATGAGCCCTCTTCGCACAAATTGTGTAAACTTCTTGGAAAGTTTCATTATCTGAGGAAATCATAGTCTCTTCTGAGGAGATAAGTTTCGGTCTTACTTTTACTCTTTTGGATGAAGGTAGTATAGTTAGCGTTTTATTTTTATTTTCCGTTTTACTGTGTGCGTGCTGTTGTAAAATGTCTCTTGTTTAATTTGTTCCTCCCCGTTGAGGGTGGATTATAATGAGCCGAAATGGGTCGGGTGGTGTTTCGTTGTGTGTTGTCGTTTCTTTCAAAAAACCCAATCGCAGAGACAGGAGCCGCCTCTTTTTTTAAAATTGGATTCATAGACTTAAGTATGGCACAGCAACCATAAGTTAAAAAGGAGCATATGAAAAAGTTGAAGTTTCTGCCTGAGATTGGATAGAATTTCCCATGTGAGCCGCTGCTCCATTCTCCAAGCCACATCAGTTCCGCCGGTTGCATAGGTAAAACACTCCGCTATCATATAAAAAAAACTCCGACTTTATCTATGTATTTCATGCTGATTTCGACCATTTTTAGTTTACCCTATCCTGTACGAGGAGCCTCCTGTGGAGTCATCAGTGTACCCGAATATTCCTGCTTACGATGTTCCCCCGGCGGAGAATGGAAGATTGCCATCGGTACGTGTATTTATGCAAAGAAACGAAGTACCTATTCAATTTGGTCACAGACAAGACAACAAAATGAGGCTGTCTATCACATATGCCTTAAATGATTTGACAAGTGCTGCTTGAACCCGCATTCAAATTTCACCTGAATTTCGAAGCTTCTTGTGTTCCAGAACAAAAGACTGATGTGCGATGTTCAGCACAAAAAATTCCAGATTGGGAAGATGATGGCACAATTCGATTTCAAACCGGTAGGCCCGAATCAACTTGAAATAACTGCAGGAGAGAAGCTGGACTTGATACAGGTACGCTGTAGTTTCTTTTTATTCTCGCAAACGTTCTAGGCGTTTCCCTTTCAGGCGCACGATGATGGCGGGAATCCGGAATGGATCTGGGTGCAGCGACCAAACGGAGAGCATGGTTTCGTCCCGGCCGCTTACTGTAAGGCGCTATAGGTGAACCGTACACAATCCATTTCCCTATGTAATATTGTTTCTTTTCCATGCATTATTTGTATAATGCCTGTGCATAGTTACTCTCACTTTCTTACTAACTGTAAATTCGCAACTTTCATCTGAGTTTTCAAACCACATTCGAGTTCTGCAAGGCTTAGAAAGTTGTTCTCTCGCACATCTTAATTAAGCAACAATGCCCAATCTTTGCCCAACCTACTTAGTGGTGCTGCTCAGAGATTATTTCGGTAAGCCCAGTTTATACGAAATGCGTAGCGTCGGAGTGTCTCCGTTGCTGGATAGGTTGATCGGGAAGCTAGCTTACACACACATTAAGGCGCCTGAGCTTATTCACGTCTGCCCAATGAATTGTGACAGCTGGAAGTATTCCTACTTTTATGGTGTGGCAGGGTAAGGCGTAATGATGATAAGGACTCGACTATGCGACGTCCCACAACAGTTGACAATAATACCACCAATGTGTCAACCGTTAAAATTGCGGTAGCCACTCGTGGCTCATCCACCTCTCCCATTGATAATCGTCACACGTTTGACTCTACCTGTGGGCGTTCAAGTGAAGACAGCCCGAAGATTGGTGGTGCGGGTGGAGGGGGAGAACTGCTAAATCTTTTGGTGTTCTTGGGGTTCAGTTCACTTATTTCTCCTTTTTGTCGAAATATTAGAGGTAAAATTTGCTCCGGATGTTGATTTTTGTATGGTGAGCGCTACTTTGGTATTATGTAACTATCGAAGGAATGTAACATCGGAATATAGCTTTTGGCGCAACCTTCAGTTCTTTGGGAAAACCTTCAACATTTCTTTGGGTCAAAGAAGAGAGTTGTGCTGCACATGCAAATGATGGTGGTACTGAATGCACAATCTATCATTTTTTGTTTTTCACACAATTTCACCACCTTTTTTGGTAAGAGAGCGGCCTCTTCACCATCTTAAGCTTTTTTCCTTGCCGCTATAATCGAAGAGAAGCTTTCGGATATTTATTGGATTGGAATAAATAAGCCATGTACTGCTGTAAGAGTTTCAGTTGTAAACAGGGTCTGGGTGCATCATTGTGGTTGCCTATGGAAAACACGTTGACGTATCCAAATTTACCCTTTACCTGTCACCCATCTACACTATAATTATACCCATGGGTTCGGGATTACTCACAGTTTCAGTAATGCATCTGGGCGCAGAAGTACAACCAAAAAGGGGATGTTAACCCGAGCGCGTCAAGAAATGTCGTGTTCAGTTCTGTACTCCACCGCTAGTGATTGGCCGTTTACATGAAAATACCCCCTAAGTACCGCAACTTACTGCAACTGAATGCACTGAGTAGTCTGCCTCTAGCTATACTCAACTTGTTGTCTGCGCTCTCGAGAACCATGCACACATCTCGTATAAACTGGTCTGTCGTATAGAAATTCCCGCACTATCCCTTTTTTCTGTGATATATGCATCTGGTTAACTATTATAATTAGTCCGTAGATTCTAAGATTTTCAAAGATTGTACTCCTAGTGTTGCTTCCGGGTACGTTGTCCAGTCCCCGTTGTTTTGCTTCCTATTATTGACGAATTTAGCAGGAATTAGTCGTCTCTGTCTGTTGCCATTTCCACTGTTCTCTTTAAGTTTAATATATTCCGAAATGAGCTGTTGTACCGAATATTGTGGTGCTGTTTCGTGTAGATTGAATGGAGATGTGCATAATTGCCTGATATTTTACGTATAAAATTTCTATCATGCTTAGACTGGGTAACATGAGGTTCGATTGAACTTGAAACCTCTAGTAGGCATTTGCTGAAGGTTTGGTGGGAACTGGCAGTGTGGGACGCTGGTTTGTGTTTTTCACTCGCAATTTTCTGCCACCAGCATTAAAATGTTGAAAATGAGCAGGCTGATATGGTTTCAACGGGAAGATGCTTATTCGTGGAAAATCTCGTGAATATGGAAGCACCTGAGACTTTCTGAATCGCTATTTTTGGTCATTTCCTCGTCTTTTTTACATGGATGCAAGCAGCTGCGCAGTGGGAACTGAAGCAGATGTTTTCCTTGTTCAACTGAGAATGGAATGCATTCCTATTGACGACGTATAATTCCTTTCCGATGTCGCTATGGGAACCGACCCAAAGTATGTAGTCATTTTCAATAAGTTCTGGCTGAATACATTCACGTCAGGTCCCGTATGCCTTTCATGGCTCCCTTTCTTAACAGGGGCTCTTTTTTCCAGGATAACTGAAGTATTATAGTCTCTTAGGAGCTGTTTTCCTCTAATTCCGTCGTTGTTGTTTGTTTTGGGAGAACCAGTGGGCGAAATTTGGTCTTCGGAGCGATCTACTCACCTTTTTTTCCTTGCGAGGAAGAACTATTCTTTGTTTTCGTGATGAATAACGAGGTTTCGTGAAGGGGATCCAAAATCTTGTTTGTGGAAATTAGATCAAAGTGAGACCACATTTGCCATATTTATTGGGACACTCACGAGTGCTCCCACTTTTTTCAATGAGTCTGACACCAATCATATCCACAAAATGTCCTTAGCTTTTTTTTCTTGTAAACGTATTTGGAAAAGAACTACATACGTCATAAACCCAGGTGCTTACTGGAACAAACTCCTTACAGATCCTGGAAATTGACTCCAGATGAGTGATCAGAAGCATTCTTATAAACTGCATTATTTTGATATTCGTGGACGAGGAGAGCCGATCCGCCTAATATTCGAGTATTATGGCGTGAAGTACGACGACAATCGCATTCCTGTGGAGGACTGGCCCAGCGTCAAAGAAAGTAAGTTTGGGTAACTGCCTAGCAGGTATTTTTCACGCATTTCGGTGGATGCGATGAGTTCTCGAAAGCAGCATTTATAGGAAAATGCTCCGTTCCTACAGTCATGCCACGTAGTGTGGTGATTTTTGCTGGATTTGTGGACTTTTTGCTTAGCTTCACTCAGAGCAAGATTTTTTTTCGAACCTTAAGGACTGTGTTATGTAGAAATGTAGGACAACGTTCCACAACCACCCATGTTTCGGTTCCTTGACATTTCGCGACTTTCACCAAGTATTCGACCGAGGATGTGATTAGCGAGAGAACAGCGTCTCTGTGTAGACAGACGGCACCATAGTTACTCGATCGAATTTCAAAATTTGTAATTTTTGGCTATATTAAAGTTCACGGGATGGAGCAGGCCCTCCCTTTTCATTGAAGAAATTGGCAGGAATCACAGCTCAAATAGTTCTCTCGATCGCAGCAATACTGTTACATGCGGAACTTGACATACATGTGAGCATTGTTGCCAGTCGATCTGTTCAAATCTGAAAGAAATCCATAGGATTTCTCAACGTTGCGGCACAATCCTGAATCGATATTGGAAAAGAACTGAGTGGCAACCGTAGCAGGTCATTATGACACTTCAACACTCCCTTTAAAATGAAAGCCAAAATTTTTATACAACTCTATGAGCAGAAATGGTGGTGGATTTAATTGTAAACTTGCTATTTTTGTGGACAGTAGCTCAGCAGATTACTTTTACATAGAACTATTCGTCCACCTCCTCTGAATTTATGGAGGTCTCCTTAAGTGGTTCCACTATGTAAGCGATCATCACGGAAGTCAAATATCACTGGGTTTACAGCTTTTCACTCTAATTAAAGGTTTCGTTATAACTTTCTGGAATGCTTGGTAACGGCAGCAGAAGTGTCAGGGGACTGGGATACGAATAGATGCAGATTGTCGTTCTATCTTTCGGAGTCCTTCAGATTAGAAAAGAATCTAGTATGAAAGAGGTGATGCAAAAACCTACCACATGTCGAGATATTTCCCACATTCCACCAACGTGATTGCAATTACTCACGCAATCCTGTAGGAAGACTACCAGGAATAATTAGTAGAAGGACTTCAGCAGGAAGTATTCCAGTTATGTCCACTGATCGGCTTTCTGCTGAGGTTCTCCTGCACCAACATCAGAGGAAGAACATTCCATTCAGCTCTTTCTGCATGCGATTATCCCTGGTGCTCTTAGGTTGTCCCAAAAATAACGGCCGTTTTTGACATGAATACTGTATGGTGCATAACTCAACTTGAAGTGAAGATATTTATTTGAAATAAAAAAGATATGACCTAAACAGCTCTGCCATCAATCAGCAAGGAATTGTATCCCAAAAGAGAAGAAGCTGGGATCGCAGGAGTCAATATACTGGCGGAAGGCATTTTCTACATCATCCTGTTTGGAGTTACTGTTCTGAAACAATTATGTTTCTAAGCTCCCGAAAAGATGGTAATCTGTCAGATCTGGCGAGTAAGCAGAGTGAGGTAGAGTTTCTGTGCCCACGTCAACCAAATT
>KN738457.1:6274-25244 GCA_000816745.1 Ancylostoma duodenale | reverse complement strand
CGACAGTTCACATGGCAATCGAGCATTCTGGAACACTTCCGTACACGCATACTCTCGACAATTTCTATCCTCTTCGGAAACTCATCTCAAATTCGGACACTAGCTCGGAATTTTCCTTTCCTGACTTCGCCATGATATGGAACGTAATTAAACAGCATTTGCTTTCTTCCATACTTTGTTTTTCTTGTTCATTTCTTTTTCTGACCGCCCGTATCGGTTCTCTTCTGTCAGCTTCTCGCAAGCTTTTTGAGGGGACGCGATACCAGTCACTACCCTTCCATGCCACATCCCTTGCCCTTTCAGTGCATTTTCCGGATCATCCGTTTTATAACTAAAGCCCTCGTTGACGTTTCGCTTCTCATAATTTACGCATTCTGTCGAAGTCTACAACGAATTTTGAAACTATAAAACTTATTCCTATTTTGTGGCATAATGGTCGACGACTGTGAAAACAAGAAGGGTATTCAAGGAAACGAACCACAGGAACCGGTTGAAGTCGCTCCAGAAGCGGTTGAAGAGTTCCCAACTGACCTCTCCGAGTCGCAGCAGAAAGTCCCAGTGGAAACTCTCGCACCCCCGCCATGACAACCTCGAAGAGCTCGCAATCTGCTCTCGACAAAATGCAAGATCTCATAGGCAGTCTGATGGCCCAATTACATCAAGCTCGTGCCATTGCTGCAGAAAATGACGTCTGATCCTTGTATTCAAATTCGTTCATTGTGGGTTTCGGAGTCAAACATTCTTTCATTTCAAGAGATTTTGCTATAGAACACAAGGAAAACAAAAACAGCGCAATAAACGAAAAAGGGTCAGTAATGGGAAAGGGAGTTTCCAACGCATTCGTACTTCACAGAGTTTTATAATAGTGTCTTTAGGCGGCGGCCGCCAAAGCAAGGCTCGATATAGCAAATACTAAGCAGCAGCTACATGGGCTCCTGAAGGAAACGCCTCCCTCCAGCTCCGCTGACGTCACTCTCCCACGTTTTCCCCCACAATCACAAGGTTGTAAATCCGCCCGCTGGAATCCGGACCACCAATTTGCAACCGATTGGGCTGTGCATCGTACTATTTAGTACATTGTCGCAAAGACGAGCCCGTATGAGAGCTCTATCCTTGTGTTTCTTTTATGTTCCCAACAGAAATCACGCAGCCTCATATTTGCAATCCGGTTCCCTGCTACTATTGCAAGGATCAGAACAGAAAGAAAAGTGGAAATGCGTACTAGAAGGTCGCAATTGTACAACTGAATCGACTGAATCGAACGCAGTCTCGCAATTGTTTTTTGAAGTTTGCGCAGAAGCACAAGAGTTCGGATGATTTTCTTCAGCGATTACTCACCACTGCACTCATTTGTAGTACATGCACTGCATGCTATGACAGCTTGGTTCACTACTTTCCACTACTATTTCACCCGGTGGGATAAACTTTGTATTGACGATGCTCCTGAGCATACCTGGAAGTAAAGCTATTGCACTGCTTCTATTTCTACTTTTCATACCGCTCACCACATTTGCCATTTCCCATTTGTTCTCGCACCAAAAGAAGCAAACTCACGAACTTTTTTCTTCCAAGCTCTCACATGTTTTGGTTAACAATCTCATTTTTTGATTTGATCCAGTGTTTTTCGTGTTCCAGAGTTTCATCTGCTACGCAGCCCACACAATCACGTTTTTCTGAGCTGTTTGGTTTTTTTTTTCTTGCGAGTTGAGGTAGCCGTAGGATAACGTTACACATAAATCCGAGACAGAGCGCCGCTTCGTGGTGCTGTGGCTCGGTCACACCATAAGGGGAAAAACGAGCGTGTTGTTGACTTTACATCATCTACTCTGGATAGAGTAACGCGGGCCAATTTCAAGAACGTGGTAGCTGTTCATGAATTTGGTGACTGTAACTTTACAAGAATACTATGCGAGCAAAAAGCAAATGGCCTCTCCATTGAATTCCAATCCTTTCTGAGAAATGCAGTTCCATCCTTCTCAGGTGAAACTGAAATTGCTTGAGCACCTCAACGTTTTATGTCGTGAAGGACTGAAAGCTGTACTTGGAATAAGCATTTTATTCCCTACCGCTTCTCAGCGAGTCACTATCCGCAGAACCCATCTTCAGAGAGGATATCTTCCGAGAGATCTTTGGAAATGGAAGAAGGCTGATAACAAGAGGAGTGCCAACCCTATCGGGAATTCTGGAAATTTTTCGGAATTCCTCCTAATCGGGAAAATGGACGAAGTACGCAGCCACTGCGCCACCCTACCTTCTCGAGGTAGAAGAAAATCGATTTGCTGCAGGGAGGAAAGAACACTGTTCACAAGAAATTTCCCATCTAGAGAGAAATCCTCTATATGACTGGTTTCGGGAAATAGCCGTGACCTATGAATGCATTGCCTGTGTGATTCGTCCTATTAATAATCATCTAGCTTGTGCGGGAAACAACATCAATCTCAATTCTTTCGGAGGAATACAAGGACAAAGACTACTGGTCCTTCAACGGCGCTTCGATAATGGTCTATCCTACTTGAACTCCGCTTCTGAAAGAGCACAGCTCTTTCCTCGCTACTTAAACTCCGACTTTGAAAGAACACAGCTCTTTTTCGCGGACGATTTCAAGGTGCAACGTTCTCTCCGACAAACGATGAAATCATGAAGTACTGAAGTTGAATATGACATTATAAGAAGATTAATGGATGTACTGCGTAAGAACAATGTAATTTTTACATTCGTATATGACAATGTATGAAATTTATCTGAAGCAGTTAGAGAAAATTAATTATGCATCCGAATTTAGAATCATAATGGATCTTAAAAATAAAAGGGAAATTACTTGCACTGTTGCACTTGAAGTGCACTCTGGAAGGCTCAACATTCCAGTGTTCGAGAATCAGATTGCCGGTATTTGTTTGAGTGGAAATGCAGTATGTTATCTCATGAAGAACTAGACAAAAAATTGTTCGTCATGTCACGAGGAGGGAAGGCGAAATCCGCACACCATAGTTACAATACCGCTATTGTTCCATTTTTGTTTTTTTTTTGTTTGTTTTGACAAGTCTTGGCGATGTAGGTAAAAACATATTATATTATTAGGAACATGAAAACTTTGATTTCAATATGTACTACATTGTTTCGCGAGAATAGAACGGACCAACTGTGTGCTATAGGACTGGATACTTCCTACAGAATTGAGAAGTTCTACTAAGAGCGCTCTATTTAGATATCTGGATGAGAAACCTTATGTAAAGGTGTTAAATTACAAAAATTCATTGACATGCATCAAAGGTATGTTGGTAGCAGGAAGTGGTATGAGAAATTGTATGGAGACGCTACGACAGTTGCAAAACGGATAGGAAAACCTGTCTGATACATTTTAAGTTGTCGGGAAAGTTTTCCTGGTTTTTGGAACAGTACATTCTCTTGACTTTTTAACGATAGAAAAGCACATTATTAATTGTTGGAACCATCATTACGTCCTACCGTCTCCTCGCCCATTTTCGGGAAGCCTTACGATGTCCTCGGCCTAGAAGTGTTCTGGCTATGACTCGGGAAAGTTGTCCAACCAGCGATCCAAGTCATCTCCGTTATCGAATGCTCTACCTTGCATGGCGCTAGAGAGGGACAGGAGAAGGTAGTTAACTTTTGGCGCCAGCTAAGGGCTGGGCGTTGGGTAAGTCAGCACTTTCTGTCCGAAGACGGGTAGCTTCTTCCAAGTAGCTCTTTCAGTGTGTGGACGAGCATTATGGAAATCGGATCTTGCCGTGATTCAGACTCTTCTGTGCGATTTTTGCGGCCAATCTGTCCAGCTGTTGATAGCACAGGTCTACCGTGAGGGCAGTGTCGCGTGGCAGCGCATAGTAAATGATACCTTTGCTGTCACACCAGGCAGTGACCACAACCTTCAGAAGGTGATCACCTGTCTTCGCCTGCTGCTCAGGCTGCTTATCCTTGTCAACTCGGTGTCGATTATGCTTGGTGTTAACATCCAGATACCACTTCAAAGTCAACATTCAAGACCTGCCTCCTTTCACGCGTAGTTTGCCATGGATCTGAATCCACCGGCTGTCGCAGTCGATTTTTGGGTACAACCAAGTGATGTGTGGGTGGACGACGGTTGGACGCAGATTTATTGCCCTTGCACACAGAATAGACGGGTGTGTACAATATACGCTCAGGAGCCCCTTTTATGCAGATAAAAGTGGGTTTGGCTGACCTGATACGGAACTCTTGTGGCAAGATTACCAATGGATGCAGTGATACAAAGCAGTGCCACACTAGGAGTCGACCCTGACTCCAAATTGATCAATTGTCATTCCAAATTGAGTGATTAGATGCCTGAGTGCAATTTCTGGAGAGATATAGCTAGTGGGTAAATACACAGTTGATCTTTCATCCCACTAGTTGCAGAAAATATAAGGTTGATTATCTATAAATCATCAACACGATCATTGTCGACTCCGAATGCGCGTCCCGAACGTGTGGAAATATTGAGGTTGAAGTCTCCAACACGAAGGTGTCGGAACCAATAGTACGTTCGTATACTGTGCTGTAATGCGGCTGCTGATTCACCAGATTTGATTAAAATGTCGGGAATGTTCTGCTTTGAATGTTTCATATTCTTGGAAAGGATTGTGCAGGGGTCCACAAGTAATGATAACAATAAACTCGCACATAGCTGACCTCCTTTTACATTACGTGTCATAAATATAGACGCACCATCAAGTTGACGGCATCTCAATCTCAAGCTCACTTTCTTTATTCGCTTTGAGCACCAATGAACTCAGCGTGCGTGAAAACCCTAGGGTGCAAAACTTTACTCGAGGTAAACAAGCTACAATCGGTCATTGCCCCTCACTTGGACAGTATCGTAATTATAAACGCACTCTACTGGTTAATTTGCGACAGACCATGACGTTTCAAGCCAAATAATGTTACACTGCACTAACTGTGCCCTTCACACCTCAGGTTTATTGGGGAATTGACAAGAACAGCAGCACTGTCCTCTTGAATAGAGAAGAAAGGCTTCTTCTTGCTGTACTCGAATCCAAAGGGCGCGAGAGAGAGGTACTACATGCCATGGTAGTTTGTAGATTTTATACGACTAAAAAATGTTAAAGACGCTGTTCTTACAGAAACCACCCTCATTCAGATGATGTGAGTTCCGAACATCCATTTCCTGGTGTGTTTCATCTCCTTGTGGAGAGCTCTACTACAGCACCAGCATCCGCTGAGTCCATCCAAGTTAAGGTAATTTCTGTCGAAAAGAAGTTACTAGACACGAAACTAACTGCTATAAAACTCCATGAGATTGTTATGTAAATCCCATATCCTCCTTTAAAAAAACTGAGGTCGTATGGCTTAATGTAACGGGATAACAACCCTGGCGTTGCGTTTATTCTGACTTTTGGCGTGATTTTTGGAACGAAATTCGATGGAGTGGTCACAACGTAGTAGAATATTATGGACTCAGCCATTTATTCCAAAGTTACATAGAAAACAACCGCTCCGCCTACCATATGCCTGTTTTTAACGTTGGGAGCTAGAATCTTTTACAAATTTACCATTAGAACTTCAATAACGGCAGAATTGGTCGGCTGACCTACCGCTACTGAGGCGTGCAGCATGCACAACGGACATCTGAAGCCGCTCAGCCACCTGGAGTTGGGATGTTTATGTGGCATATAGTGTCGGTGTAACGGACACTCCCCGTTACCCATTACACTACAGAACCAGAGATTTCCCTTCAAGGAAAGTGATATTTATATTTTTTTAAAAATCTGAAAGATGAGCTTGAAGTTAAGATATCGTCAATTTAGGGGTGCGTCTATGTTTATGATACGCAATGTATACATAAAAGACAGGTTATTGCAAGGCAGCGTGGGATTAATGAAAGCACACTTTCGAAAACCGCGAAGACTTTCCCGACAACGTAATAACTTCTACTGGGAGTCAGGATTGTCCTCAAATGAAAAATGGTCTACCTGGAAAGCTGGACTCACGGGTAACAGATCCTTTATTATGCTGCCGGGTGTTCTATTTACGTTTATCCCACTTCATTGACAACATCAAGAATGAGGAAGTATTTAGAAAAACAATAAAAAGTGGATAGTTCTGATAAAGTCGATTCATTTCTATCTGCAGAGTTGTCAGAGTATCTAATTGCAGGTGATCCGCAGAAAGAAGAAAAGTTATCATTGCTTTATTTGGTTAAAAAAACATTTATGATACATGACCCTTGTTCTAAGCGCCCAGAACTCGCATGTCTTTCAGAGGACCCAAACCGATGTACAAAACGATATGCGAAACCTTATCGAACAGAAACAGAAATCTGCAACAACGGCTATCCATTATATCGTAGGAGGAATTATGGGCGAACTTGCTGCTAACGGGATTGTAGAACCAATGAATCATTATGCAAATCTCCTTATGCAACATCAATGCCATATGAACGTCGATGTGCGTGGTGCTATTCAACCTTCCGAATAAATTTTTAAATACATATTCAAAGGACTGGATCAGTTGTGCATGAACTACTTCAAGACGACACTTCACTGCAAAAATAAATGTACATATGTGAGCGAAACGAATGAAGTGTGTGATCCTACTCTATATAAAGCGCAGACTCCCCCCCCCCCCCCCCCTCCATCGCCGCGCCGAGGGATGACAGGTAACGCTGTCATTGATCGCCTAGCCATGCCCCACCTCCTTTGCCCACCGCCACAGGCGCAATCGCGAAAATTGACACGCCCAATGACACGCCCGTGTATATGTATGTGTACAACATGGAAATTTTCGATTAGGACGTCCATTTCCCGAACAAAACAGGATATTCTGGATCTTAAGGGTAGAACATGTTAACTGCTGATCAGGGTGTGATTCCGTAATCCAGTTCATGAATCATCCAAATATGGAAGAGTTGAACAAAAATTTGTACTGCACCTCTTATAAAGTGTCAAAAACGAAAATTATCAGGGTTTAGCTGTCAGCGAGACAAAGCATTCGGTTGATATTATGTTTATAGAATAAGAATAGCATGTTTACGCAGTTGTTTTGTATTGAAAAGCAATTGTACTCGAGAAAAGCGGAAATCGGGATTCATTTATTTTCTGAGTTTATATAGCCCAAAAGTAATGTGGCACACGGGTCCGAGACAAAGCGCCGCGAAGCGGCGCTTTGGCTCGTTATAGATATGCGAGAAGTTTGCAGACTCGCTAGATATATATCACACATCGGAGCTGCATGTAGGATTCTTGGTTCTCCAATGCAATTTTCTCTGCATGCTCTCGATAAGCCTATTTTCTTCGAAGCACAGCCGCTTATGGCGCCATCATCTAACAGTGAACTCTTAGCTTATTTCGATTTGGTTAGTCGAGACGATAAGGCCAAGCATTTGACATGGATTGAAGTGGAAGAAAAATACAGATTGAATGGCACAAAAGATGTCCCTTACACCAGAAGTTGAAACCGAGTTGTTATTAGGATGAGTAATAAGTTTTAGGAATTTTTCAAAAAACTGTAGCTGTTCAAATATAAGACAAGGTATAAGACAGGTTTCCGCAGATAAGTAAGTTCCGCGTGACCAAGACTTGCTGGCGGCACGATAATTTTTCTGGATTCCTCGGTTATTTGCTCACTAAGATGGAAGAAAGACAACGCGTCCACGTGCTCATTTTCCACCACTTCGAACGAGGATTCACACCCGCCCAAGTTTGCAGGGAAATCAAAGCCAAAGATGATAGATACCAAATATCACTTTCTAACGTCTACAACTGATACAAACTATTTCGTTCCGGAAACCTGCGCTGGTAAACAAAATGCGACCGTGAAGGCCATCCATTTATGATACCAACTTGTCGGCAAAGGAGATGCTGGATAACCCACAGATGCACAGCAGGAGTCCTGCAATGCATGTTAGCTGTTCGCGGTCAACTGCACTTCGACTCCTGCGCAAAATGAACTTGGTACCTGAAAAGCCCTCAGTAATACTCCATGTTTTGTCCAAAGCCGACGAAAAGCGGGGATTGGCAACTTGCCGCGACCTTCTGATAAAATATCGCAGAGGAAGTTTCTTACACAGAATCATTACCTGTGATGAAAAATGGTGCTTGGACGATAACTCCGACAAATGCATGCAGTAGGAAAGCGTTTCGAGAAGCCCAATCCCGGCCAACGCAAGAATATCCATGAGAAGAAGAGTATGCTCACCGTGTTCTGGTGCATCGATGGTCCTATCCTATGGAAATTGGTTCCACAAGAGAAGTCTATTGATGCCGACTGTCTGCCAAGAACTGCAAGAAATGGTCTTCAATGCGGAAAAGTGTGGCAGAAAACGTGATCAGGTCCTGCTTCTGTGGGACAATTGCAGCCTCCACCTTGCAAAGAAAACCCAAGAAAAACTGGAGGAGTTGCGATTGGAAGTTCTCCCGCAGCCTGCCTATAGTCCCGAATTAGCTCCTTCAGACTACCATTTGTTCAATAGTCTCGAGCATTGGCTGAAGGGAAACAGCTCAGAAGCGAAGAGGCCCTGAAGCTCGAGTTGTCAGCATTCTTCGGGTCGAAGAAGCGCTCCTTCTTCGACTACGGCATCCGCAGTCTCGCTCGTCGTTGGTGGACAGTCATCGATCATCATGATTATTACATCCAATAAATATGTGAGTTCTTGATTCGAAACAAATTAATTTTGAAATTTCCCAAATATTATGACTCATCCTGATAGAATGTGGTCAGCAAATCCGAAAATGCAGGAGCTCTATGTAGTACGGAAGCAACTATTGAATAAAAAAATAGCTTCATTATTTGTCCACCTGCGAACCCACGATAGCGTCACTTACAATACATTTATAGGGGCAGCCCAAGCTGCTGCTCCCAGTGAGTACAGCTTCGAATGGGAAGAGTGTCTCGCATGTGCACGTAGGACACAGATGCCTCCCTCGGTACGAAAGTCCTACTATACAGGGTGGGCCAGAATTGAGGGACTGCCTGCGCGCTGTGAATTTGCTCAAGCACGGAGAAGCTTCAAGGTCCTTCCGATATTTCTTAAATTTTTCTTATAGTCCAAATCATCTACTTTCTGCTCATTTCGTTCCATCTGTTGGTTTCAACCATTGTCCAATTATAAAGCCATCTGTTCTGCCAGTACCCCTTGACGCACAACAACGTTTAGGCATGCAAGAGTTGTAACCCTTCAAAACTGTGCTAGAACTTTATCCACAAAGTTATACAATGTGTCAAAGCCCTAGTAATATAAGGAGTAGTTTCACCTGCGGAAGATATCATTCCCCAAAAATTTTTGCCAAAATCGCGAAGAAACTAGGCGTGGCCGATGCATGCTGATGAGCCGTTTCCATCAAATTCGCATGAAATGAGCAATATCGAGCCATAAATAGTTAAAACTGTGAGAAAACAATTAAAGAGGGACTTCTCAAATGAGAACAAGTATCACCCGGTCTTGGAGCCCACAAGAAGGTCTGTGAATAGTGCTAGCGAAACTTTTTCAAATCGTCAGCTCCAGTCGGTGGCCTACGAACTCTTCGGGACTCCACTCACCGGATTACTCTATCTGGGTGATTCCTAGATCAAATGCATGCTAGGAACCACATATTGGCGTTGGTGAGCTTGGGGGAGAGTTCCACAAAAACTCGAGAATGATAGTGACCACTACCTGCATGCCGCAGACAACAACTACCTGGTAAGTCTGAAGGCCCTATATCGACAGTAATGGAGTAACATACGAAATTAAATGTTGTTGCATACCTTTTAAGTGACCTCCCCGATATTATAGCTTCTTCGTCCAGGGAGTTAAATTTATCTAGTACTCATAATTTTGGCCCACCCCGTATAAACATATTGTGCTATATTGCAAGCCACCTAATCTCATCGAGCTTTGGCACAAATTTTAAGAACAAATGAGAAGTATTGCAAGTATTGCATTCTGAGCTCTAGACGCAAAGAATGAGCGCAATTCCATAGAGAAACATTTTCTTGAGGAGTAGAGTAGAAGTAAGGAAGAGAACACTGTGCCTCATCACATTCTCGAGTATTGCCCTGATAGCTCTTTCCAAGCTTGAAACACGGACTTTCTATTTTCATCAGCTGATCACTCAAAATTGGCAGCGTGCTAAATATTAGGTTGGGCAATAAGTTCGTGCGGTTTTTCAGAGCATTCAGTGTATTTTCACAAAGTGGACTAGCTGAACTCAGGTTTTTTTAAGTGAACATCCGCAGTACTTCTCCTTCACATCTGGAGCAAGTCCTTGCGAAAAACCGTCTAATAACTTCTACGAACCGTGCGTACAGAACAAGCTGCATCCTCCAGCTCAAAATCGACCTCTCTGAAGCAGACATCCCACTTCTGCGCTGTCCCTTCAACAGTAATGGCTTCCTCTTAGAACAAGATCTACAAGATGACCTATGACAGACTATCGGAACTAGTTCAAATCCTCGTAAAAAATAAATTGAAAAAAAACCGAACGAGCTTATTGCCCAACCCAATATTTTGCCGCCACTCTACGTGTGTGACAAAAATTCGTACAACCAGCTACTCCCAAGAGACACCAACTGTTACGAAACTAGGTTCTCTAGCAGAATCGAGCCCATTGGGGTCGAACTCACCATTGGGCTGGTGCTTCGCCAAGCTGTCTGCCTAATCCTTGCCTCTGAATAGCCAGCCAATTCTCCAGACTCAAACGTCTTCGAGTTCTCCATTGTGTGATCCTGGAAAATATGACCAACGGGAAAACGTACACCGGCATCCACCCCCCGATGAGGACAGTGGAGTGCGAGAAGGAGCAATTCCACCAAGATCACGACAGCATTCATGCGCTACCCTGTATGGCCTGTGGCCGCTCCTGAACACCCTATCATCGCTTGATTTCCATTAGTTCTTTAAGGAGACCGCATTCCCACTCCCATACATAGATTTGGCTGTTCGATCCTCGGCTTTCACTAAATTACGTTGAATCGTGGTATGGTCTAGCGATTAGTAGAAGCGTGCAAGAAAAACAAACGGAAGATTGAAAAACGGAAGTGGAAGAGAGATGGGCTAGGGATCGTGTACACGAGGGAGAAGCAGCGCTCTCTCTGTAGCAACGTTGGTCGTAATCCCTTTTCACGGACCGAAGAAAACGCCGCCCCTTGCGATCGGTCACTCACTACCTCCACGGCCAAGCTCGGAACCCTCGCTGACTATCCATCTACTGTCCAACATTTGAGGGAGCAGCTTCTTTCTTGCATCCACGCAATTCTGTGGTGAGCTGTGAGTTACACGTTAGAGATGTCAGCCACTTCAGAATCGGCTACTAAATGATAGTTTAGGAAGATGTTTGCTCCAGCGCTGCTTTTGTTGCCAACAGTTCTGTGCCAATCCTTTCGAAATGTTCATCTGGGATTTCCAGATGCTTGGGATGGCGACAAGTATCGGGAGCTATATTGTCCTAGCAAGAACATCCCAAAATTTCTAGGTGAAGAAGGACTAAGTTGGAAAGATCAATCAATCTTGTCCACAATTATTGTGCTCTTTCTCAGATGGGTTCTTCCTGTGCCAGTTGTCCGCTTCGTACGGAAACAGTTCTGCTTCTCCTGGAAATAAGCTTACTCACATGATTGATGCTATTGGAGCTATTGGAGCGTTCCACATAAGCAACGGACAAGTACGTCTGAGTTTGTTTAAGAAGAATGTAGAGTTTAACTACTCCCTCGTTAAGGTTGTATTTTCGTCACAATATTATCCGTCACAACCTTACAAAATTTGGGAATTCTATGACCGCAATATTACAAAATCCGGTGTGCCTTGGGCTGGATGGTCTGACTATAACTTAACGGCGATGTCACGATGGGAACAGGTACAACACAACACTGCCACGCTGCCTTTCTATATTCTGTTAGCGTAGCCATTTCTATAAGGATTTCAGATACCACCGAACCCTGACTCTGCTCGTTTCCATCCGAATCTCGACTTTTGGAAAGTCGGTAATAGGATTCTTGCAGGCACTGAAGCTCCTTATTGGATTGGATATGAATTCGATGTCAGTCTACTGAGACTTGTCCGATTTGATGGCATTCATAGTTTCCACTTACGAGAATAATTCTCTAGGAAAGCTCTCAAATAGGTCATTTCAGGTGCGTACTCTGAGCAAATTCAAACTGTTCAAATTTACCGAGGAGAATGATATTTTCTCAACTCCGCGACCAACAATGATTCCAATATCTATGGCTATTCATGAACGAAATGATCCCGATGGCACAATTTGGGGATCATTTTCTGCAATGAACTTCGAGGAGCAGCGATTCTTCCAGGTTCCTATTTTTTTCACTTCACGTTTATCTGCAGATGTACTACTTTTGAGCAAAGTTTACAATGCTCCGTGCAAATGGTTCTTTTTCTCGAATGAGAAGGGAGGGGGGAGAGTACAGGTAAGAGGGTCTGAAAGAAATGTGGTTATAGCTAGCGATGATTTCCATTCTGAACTCTCTTTTGCGTTTTATCCTGATGAGTGGAACTTTTGTCATCACGTCATCACTCAATTTAACGGATCATTAAAAAGGTTGCTCAGGAAGGTAGGCTTGGTAGAAATTTACGTACTAGATTGATGAATATGTTACGACTAAGAAAACGAAATATGCTAGTTTTAGGAAATATGCTAGTTTTTTACGCTCATCCGTTCTACCAGTATCATTGATCAGAACTCTATATTTCTTCCGTTCACGATTTTCTCGGAAAAGATTCCTACCATTTTCCCTTGGATCATCATGTGCAAATATTCTGGGACGTAAATACAGCTCCGGCTATCAACTTCGAGATGTTTCTAGACCTATAACTGTGCTAGCTACACAACGTTTCAGGGTGTTTTCACCGTGGACAGTAAGGGAGTTCGTCGAGTAGTTGGCTTGTATGACTACGGTGTTTGGGACTCCAAAGCATGTGGCAAGAATGACGAATATATAGGTGAGTTGCTCTAAAATCCTCATTGTTGCCTCCATTGCTCCTTGTACTGCCACCGTTCATCGCCGTCACCACAGCTTTCCGTTCCTTCTTGCACCTTATCAAAACTAAGGATGTCAAAACAATTCAAATTACACAAAATTTATCATCATCATACTTCCTTGATACATCAAACCTTTCAGCGATGGTTTGTAAAATTTGCATTGGACCTAGAACAAATCCTGTTACTGACGAAATTGTTGTGTGCAGACGTTGTATTTATTCCCTCAAACTTGTTAGTGTCAGCTCTTCTGCTGTGATTGTAACCTTTTGAGCACCATGAGGTGGTACAATGAAAACGATCCGTGCAGCTTCGCTATATGAGGCCTGGGTTGGTCAGCGCGCTGGTTCGAAGTAGCGCACGTTGATCGGATGTACAAATACAGTGGTCTTCCAAAATAATCGCGCGAGCAAACCCCACGAAGCAAGAGTTGATAATGACCGAAAGCACACGCCAACACGTCTGCAGCTGGTTACTTGGGTTTTCCGAAAAAAAAAACACTGGTGGCGACTACACTACGTATATGTACAAATTTATGGTAGAGTGAAGAAAAAAGTTAATTAGGGCAGAGTAATATAGCAATCTCTACGATGAAATGGTTGACTATACATATTTTACCTACTCCAATAGAAAAGCTATTTCAGGGTAGGAAAAAATTCCTTTTAGTTTCGAAGTGTTCTTTTTTTTATTTCGCGATGAGTGAGAATACCTTGATTACGGGTTTTCGGACAGTTAAATTTACATAATCGGGAGAAAAACCAGTGGACCTATACTGGAATTCTTAGAACGTGACGAAGCAACGATGAACATAATTGGGTACCCATATCTAACTCGAGATGCAATATGCAATAGTCATAACAAAATAAATAATGATAATAATAGTTCGAAAATTTTCTTGCAGTGTTGGTCTCGAATGGCTCTGTACTGAACACTGCTTTAGGATGTCACAATGCCTTTACTTGGAAGTTTTGTGAAACCTCACTCTGAAAAACCATAGCTGTTCTTTAGAAAGCCTTGGAAAGTTTAATGTCTTGGACCAAAAAAAAGTCTTAACCGCTACAACCCCGCTCCCTCCTCCCCAGCCCCTCACCCACGCACCACAATGTCTCGTGAATTTTTGAACAGGGTCAAAGCCTAACTAGTAAATTACCAACATCGATGTTGTACGCGTTTTACCTGTTTCACATATAAAACCAATTTTATATCATCTCATCATATCATCTATTATACTATTTCTTACTAACAATAAGCAGCTTATGGTTATGTGTGATTCTTCCATTCTTCTGCAGGCGACAAAACCCTTCTCCCCGGCTACATCCACTCAATTACTTCGACAGAGACTTACGTAGTGATTCCCATCACTTCCCTGCTGATAAACCCCTGCAAGTTCAAGGAACCACCTCTCTCCAACGCACGTTCATCCATTCAGAAGGGAGGGTTGTGGGGCATGGACTTCTATGACATGGTTCCACTCAGGTATCATTCTTGATTGACCTCCTTGTCGTCCGTCAATAATTGCGCCGAATTTAAGATTCCTGATTTTCAACAAGAAAACCAAACAGTTCGCCATGGAACAGCCTCTGGAGGTGTTTCCGTCAATGTTCATCACTCACCAGCTAAATGCTTACGATTCTCCTGATGGGAACATCGTCGCCGACATGGTAAGGGCAGCTGGTCTTTTTTAGCTGCGATTCTCTTCGACTTTTAGTCATCTTTTTTTTCACAAAATGAGCTGGCCATTCTGTCCCTTTGTAATATGTACAGGCAAGAGTGCAAGGTGGCAATATCAGGCGCTGACTTTTATGATAAAAATATGAGTAAGTGAATTGAATTGAAAACATAGACGTATTGCTAGCTTGGAACGAGCTTGTTCCATTAGGAAAATTTCTGAAAAAAATTTCAGTCACATTTCTCGTTATATTTATTTTCTGCTATGCTTATTTGAATTCGGTCCGTGCAAAAATAATGCGCGTTTCTAAACCCCATAACTGTTTTCGAAATCAATTTCTAAGACAGGCTCAGAACCTCAGAACAAATTGTTAGTAATAAGGAAGATGTTCTCGGACCACCATGTATTTCGAAAGGGACTTTTTGGAACTGGGGAACTCCAAGAGGGCTATTTTGGAACCCTTTTGGACTTTGAAGAAATTGTGCTCAACAAAATTGTCTTGGTGCTTGAGGATGTGGTATTCGAGGTCGAGAGTTTTTTTTTTTCATTGTGATAGGTAGAGCTCCCTGGTTGGTTGCTCCAGCCTATGGAGTGACTTGTGCCCGAGATGTGGCTGGAAGGTGCTGTGAGTATAGGATCCATTTTACTGAGCAACACCAAGCTTACGCAGTGAAGTTTCTAATTTATTTCATTCAAATTCTAGAGGTACATACTTCCGAGGGGAGGAAGATTCAATGAGCTGTGGTGAACTGGTGAACGATTTTTGGAGGAGATCACCACGAAGTCATTGTGACCTTCACTTGGTGTTGCTCCAAATTCCTGGCAGTGTTTCGGTGCTCCTCCCTCGTTCACCTACTGAGTGACGCACTTTATGTTGTCATAGAGGGTTTATCTTCCACCGTGTACCAGCAAGCTATCGAGAATTTAGTGACCATTTCTTTATTACAAAGGCGCGAAGGAGACCTCTTAACGGAGATCAATCTTGTACTCATTCAGTTTGCGGGGCACCTACTCGTAGAGTTTTTTCTTCCTCCAATTCTCACTTAAGGGAAATATTGTCTGATGACAATTGCCAGCGAGTTCCGCGAAACCAAATATAGTATGTTGTTTCAAATGTTATCAATTAGTCCTCTTTGATTATTGGCATCCGCTGGGTGTCGCCAACTCCACGAAGATTCACCTTCCTTACTTTCGAGGCAGGACTTAGTACTTTGGAAAATTCGAGAGCAGCTCCGCGATATGCATTCTCTTACACCTTCTTAGCTGAAACGATGATGGTGCTCTGAGCGGTTCATGCTGCGATATCACTAAGTTTTGTAAATTTCAAAAGTGAATTCGGCAAAAATTCTGCTTTAACGCGTTTCATTCCAAGACTAAGGATGCACAAAAATATGAGTTTCATTCACAACCGATGAGACATTTGAGAAGGCTATGAAATTTGGTGCTAATCAATGTACAAGTTCTCATGTCGGTAATAAAAAACTGTAAATTTTCTGCACCAAAGCTGATGCAACGAAAAACGCGCATTGTTTTTGCACCAACCTAATACAATATTATTACACTTCAAACTTTCATACTACACTTACTTTTATTTTATAACTCTCGCTGTAGCCTGAGTTGATCATGGGTTTAGGTTCCGTCTGCCTTATACAGGCAAATGCTCAGGTGGATAAATTGTGCCTTTTGTGCCTATATAAAAACTTGTGAGGCACAGAAGTTCCTTTTATTCTTCCTTTGATGGAAAATCACTTTTCTTCCTAACTGCTCACTTGAAGGAGTCTCACGCTGGCTGGATTTAACTTCTAAGTAGTGCAGACATTGTTTTTCCATACTCTATAAGACAATTTTAACTGGAAAGTATTAAGGAAAACAATCGAGGACGGCGCGATGAATGTTCTGAGAACGAAAAAAGGAAAAACTCGTTGTTCAATTAACTCGTAGTAAATACCGGCTATAACCTTCTGGGCTATCTTGTACTCTGTGTGTGTATTTCAGGTTGTTTACGATTCCCACGATCCTTATGTCAAATACTTCTACGTCGACTTCCTCACTTCTCACCTTTACCCAAGCACTGCGAGAATTCTGCGTTTCACACTCGATCCGAAGCAGCAAAGGGTTATGTACAACTATCTCCTGCCACAAGTACGATGGAAATCTCTTATTTGGTTAAGTTATTCTCTTAAAGTCAAGCATATTGATTAGAAACTACTGTTAAGGAAACGATTGCCGCCGATTTCCCGCAGATCAATCGTAAATTTGAGCAGAAACCTTATCAATGGGCGTACATTGTCGAGCATCCCTTTGCTAGCGACAACCGTATAATTAAGGTATGGAGGAGGTCTTCCCACGATTTCTATCTTTGAATTTCCTGTCATCTGGCAATTAAGATTAATGTCGATGAGCCAGCTGGTTCTCGGAACCAGGAATACAAAGCTGAAGCTAACGTTGTTCTCCATGAACCCTGGTTCGTTGCGAAGCCAGACGCACGTAAGGAGGACGACGGTGTCCTTCTGGTTCGAGCACTCGACGTTCATGAGAATAAGGGTATTGTACCTCATCTACTACCGTATGGTACATTAACGTGGAGAGGTTAAAGGCTTGTCATAATTACTTTTGCAGCTCTGCTTCTTGTAATAGACGCTGAGAATATGAAGGAGATCGGCAGAGCATTTGTGCCCATTTCTATTCCATTCGGATTCCACAACAGGTGTCTGCTAAGTTTGTAACTTTGGATTCAGTCTTGCGCGTCTCATTGTTACTCAGCTTCAGTCTCTCCCTATAAAATCTATGCAATTCAGATTTTTCTCCAAGCATGATCTTGGATTGCCTGAAGGATTCGCCGTCGGTCCTGGCAATAGTCAATTCAGACCAGCGGAGAAAAAGGTTCGAAATCGTCCTAAGCTATTTCCACATCACACAGAAGGTTTCTTCTTACAGCAGGGTTTCATCACACTTCCTCTGAGGAAATTCACCTCCGCGTTGCCTTCCACAACTACAGTAACGGAGACTTCGCCAACTCCTTCCACAACGAGAACTACGCGCGTGTCTTCGACTACTACTCACGCCCCTGTAACTACTACCAGACGTGAAATTCCTGTAACTGTAACGACTCAGTCGTGGTCTCCCACAACCACCCTACCCACAACAACCGGTACGCGAGTGGCTTTTTCCACGCATGTTCGAACATTTTCCCGACTGTATGAATTTACAGCCTCAACTACACCATTGACAACTCCAAAAATTCCACGCTGGTGGCCGCTGGCCGCTACAACATTTGAGTCTCCTTGGTGGCAGCAAGTTCAACAAGGAGAGAGCACTGCTACTCCAAAGTTCTCAATTCCTAGGAATATTGTGGTGAGTTAGCAAGAGCAAAAATTGAGAAAAATTTGGCTACGTACGTAATTGTGGAGGACATTATCGTTAACGGTGCAAAGCGAAAAATATTTCGAACATTTGAGCCAAAATGAGTATATGTAGGTCGATAGTCACAGCAACCTCCCCTTTGGGAATAATATATTTATTGTTCGTTGCAGTCTCTCTTCTTCTCTTATTTTTTTCCTGTTTTTCGCTTCTGTAATTCTTTTTTCCTCTGATTCCTTCTTCCTTCCTCCATTATCTGCTTGAGAAATTTTTGTGAGCAGTTGTTTCAAATCTGCTCTTAGGTTCATATGCGCTATGGCCAAATAGTTCCCTAAGACCATTACATAATCGCAGGTAAGGGCAATGAGGGGTCTTCAAGAAAGAAGGAGATTTCGTAAGAGGTTATCTCCTCTGACATGCTTTGTATCTGAATGACTCTGTAACTTGGAAAATAACAGAGCTGGCTGCAAAGGAGATGAAGAGCAGCAAATCCTTGGCTCAGCTCTTTTTATGCTTCCTTAATATGCCTCCTTAATGTAGTCACCATCTCAACTTGAAGATTAGAGAAGAATAATAAATCAAGAGAAAGCCTTTTTCGGGAGAGAGCAAAAATGCTACTTACGTATCTATCGGCGCAGAGAGGTTATGCATGTGCAAAAGTTCAGCTTAAGCTGCACTGCACCCTGTTTCAGACGTGCAAATGCTGTGCAAAAGGGGGTTCCAAGCGTTGCAATCTAAGATGGCAATGGAATTTTGTCTAAAGATAACATACGTAATATTCCAACCTGGGCTGAGATTCTTGAAAAGGTGCCCAGGCAAACCAACGGTGGGTAGCGCGATTGGTTATGGCATAGACTACATGGTGCTAAGAGGCGCAGGATGCGAAATCTGGTTTGCTAGCCTAGTTGCATTTGGCTTTGCGTTTACTCTGATAACTGTGCAGCACGAACGCAGCCCGAACGCCGTAATGGTTCGG
>KN738123.1:7103-20228 GCA_000816745.1 Ancylostoma duodenale | reverse complement strand
TGTTAACACCCAATACATTACGTACCACTGTTATCGCAGTGTTCCCACCAGTGACTGGGGAAATTATGAAAGCCCCACTCCTAGAGCAGGCAGAACTTCCGGCTGAAATAGATAAGCAGGTGCATCTTCTCTTTCTTCTTTTCCTCCCAAACCCGAGGCAAGGGAATGACCTAGGTGATAATTAGGCTTTGATAAGTTCAGAGAATATGGGGGACGATGAGTAAGAGTCAAGTTCAAATCGTGTCTTTTCTGGAAGGACTTGGCAACATGTGGCCTGACGTCATGGTGTAGAACGTAATTTTTGTCCCATTTCTGATAAGATGCGTGGTGGATGTTTGGATCAGAAACACTACTAACAGTCACCCGAGAATCACGGCGCCCGCAATGACGATTGCTTCCCATTGTACTTCGGGCAGTCATGGAGGTAGCATTTGCAACTTCTTCCCGGATTGCGTTTAGAGTTTTGTGCGATTCCTGTCGTGGGAAAGTGAAAATTTCCGGCTATAAACACTTACAGAATCTCCCAACGCAAAAATATTATGGACTTCCTTCCGGGAATTCGAATAATGGGTGTGCGGTGGGATACGAACAACAAAAAAGGCATTCACAGAATGGCTGCCAGACAAAGACAGAAGACCTAGCGAATCTCTGCTGAATAATATAGCCAAAAGGAACTTGGAAGCACTCCGAACGATGGAGACTAAATGTTCTGCCAATATTCCATATCCGGGGCCCCCAAAATCTTCAGGGATTTCGTTTTGCTTGAAATTTCGAAGAGTAGCGTTATTTGATGTTCTGAACACGTACCCCAGACACGACTGTAACCTGACATTTGCATTGTTAGATATGCGGTAGATGCGGTGCCTCACAGAATTCTCTCAGATTTTGTACTGAGGGGTCGGTTGCAAGTACTGTACACGAATATCTAATCCAATTTGGGCCGCAACTTTGTTTCTGTTGTTCTATGGTGGGTATAATGAAGAAATCCTAAAGAAATTGTCGGTTTTGGCGGGAAAATGGTAGTGCCACGCGAAGTGATGTTGGTAATAGTGATCCAGGTGTGGAATTCCCCATCTGGGTCAAATTTGGAAGGATTCCGTCGGATATCTAATGTATCGTGTGCACACCGTAATCCTACAAAAGGCGGCAAATGGATACAATATCCGTGCTCAGAAACCCAAACAACTTTGCTATGCAAAGTTTCAGCGAAAAAAAAATCCTGAAAATTTCTGTACTGCCGCTGTGGAGAAGTGCCCGTTTTTTCCAGACAAGTGAATAGAGAGATCTATTTGGAATTTTTCATGCCTAGCACTTGAGAACTAAGTTGCAATACTATGTAGACACCGCAGAGAATGTGAATGGGCAATTTTTACTAGATGCGTGCACGTCAGATACTCTAGATTTGACAGTAGATTTGCAGCTGCAGGAACCGCCTCATTTTTCTGGAGTAAATATTATATAACATATGCACCAAGGATCATAAATATAATACATCCATCAAGGACCCATGTAGTACACGAATTTTTTTATTGTTGATTTTATATGCGCAACAGTGTGCACCGAAGAGAAAAAGAAAACATCGATAAAAGAGACACCATGCTTGTTATTTACTTTTTTCTGGATGTAAGGAAAACGTCCTATATCACACGCCTTTATCTGGGGAAAGTCCAAACTCATGAGGTGTGGGCGAGTGAAGTGGAGGTCAGCGAGTAAGACTAAGCCATAATATGTATGAGCTATTCGAGCGGGGCATCAACGTTATTTACCCACCCAAACTAAAAGAAAACCGCTAATTTAACGGTGATATAACTCTAATCCTGCAATTTTCATATACATGAGCTTTATTACAGCTGCCCTCTTTCAAATAGATATAATTTCTGCGAATTTCGGATAGCGAACACTAGGAAAAACGGCTGTCTTGACTTAGTTTCTAAGCAATTAATATCTCTTGCACAGAAATGACGCTTGATTTATGAAATGCTGGGTAAATCAGCGGAAAAAATGCTTTGGAAGCGGAAATCACTCACCGGAAACTATGCACTAAGATGACCACAGTTCTCATGAAAAACGTTAGACAGCAAAAATCGGAGACAAGATTAGATGACGTTAGTCTACTGCTTTAGCGAGAGCGCTCAGTGGAAAGGAATCACCGCCCCGAATAGGGAGCATTTGTGCACCGATTCATGGACGTTCTATGGAGGGTCGTGCTCTTCTGACGAGTGCACAAGGTTTGCTAAAAAAAAGGTATCCACGGCAGAAAGTCCTGAAGCTCATTTCTGGAAATTTTCCATTCGTCTCTTCTGTCAGCACAAGCACAGAAAGGCAACGTTCCTTTCCGCTCTCACGGATTCATGAATCCAGGCACTGTTGTTCTCGAACTGGTGAATCCATGTAGGGAGATGTTGAGCGGAATATTGCAAATAAAAGGCACTCAAGAGATCCTACTCAAATCTACCGATCGTTGACACAGCGCCAACACATTTACCCGAGATACTTTCAGTGAAGCGTCCAGGCCCTGATCCACCTTCTTTTCTCTCTACGATCCCCTTCGCACAACCAGACAACTACAGTAATCCGCGTGTGCAGCTCTATAACTATGCATATAACACAAGAAAAAACGTATTTGTGAGAATATATCAAACCTTAAGTCTCTCTACCAGAAGGGTATATCTGAATTCAAGAAGAAAAAAGCTGCAGCTTTTCGCCCCAAGATCTCCGATGCACGGAAAACGAATATGTCTTCAAAAACCTTCAAAAACTCTGCTATAAATGGTGAAATGTGCTTATACGTACCAGGACATAGTAACCGATAGGCATAACCAGTTAGTGACGTATGCCGACAAATTGCTGGAAAAACCACATTAGTGCAACATGCGAAGAAAGATATAATTTTCAGGAAAGGAAACCTTCAAACAAATAGGCACAATGTTAGGGGCTTACTCACATGTACATATTATATAATATTACCTTCGATTGTACACCTATTCGTTATTTCTTGTATGAACAACCCACTAAATGAGGACTGCTTTACATTATCTATCAAGTAAACAAGTAGTACAAATGCAGGTTAAATTTACTAGCAATAAAATCACGTGTGAAACTCCATGAATGGAGTTTTCAAAAAAAAAAACATAGAGAAAAGTTATCGAGAAATGCGTAGCCGCGTAAATACTAAGTTAATCCCAGAGATGAAACAGTTATCCGTACTTTATTATTTTTCTAAAGTTTACCCACAAAGAGATGCTACTAGTTGATGAATTACTAATCCAAGCCTTGGAGACGGTATACATATATCTATATACTTCCTTATTGCCAGCGAACACAAGGCAAGTTTTCTCAGGAATTGAGTATGTTCTCTCCCAGAAACAGCCTGGCAAAATCCTTTACGGAAAAGAAATCATCTGATATATCCCGTGGCTACTACTGGAGTACAATATCCTTAGTCATACGTACACTACAGGATCCGTGGTAACAGTAACTTATCCTTAGTAACAGTAAGTCATTTATCTATACATATGTCACAGCCTGGATATTGCTGGTAGTTTTTAACTTGTTTCTATAAAAATGATGGTGAAACGACATAGGTATATCTTTTAATTGTCACTGCGGGGATCCTCGATGGGAATTCCATAAGTAAATAGGATTTCCTAATGTTGATGTTTGATTTTCTGAGAAATGAGCATCCTAGACAGATAGCGCTGGAAGCGTTGGAGGAGCAGATAGTCTCAAAAATCGCATTTGAATTGGAAAGTGAATGTTTGATAAAGCGGGGATGGTCCATAGGAAGAATAAGATTAGCCTTCAGGGCAAATGTTCACATCTGGGAGGTACCACGACCTAAGAGAATAATGCTAGACATCAATTTCTTGCAGCTTTTTTTTCAATGGAATTCTCATTTTGGCCAGAAGAAATATCTCGAAGAATCGAATTTCAAAGAAAATATGAAAAAGCTGAGTCCTATATGTGCTCAGCACGAAACTATGTACCATATACAAAGTAAAACAAGCCATCCTGGAACTCCATAACACGTCCGATACGTGTCGACAGCACTACGTCTTGTCGCCTTTACGTACTTTTACGCCAGCGTCATTCGGAGCGTTAACGACGGCGTCAACTTCTTAATCATACTTTTTCCAGGAAACGATTAGTAACGGAGCAACAAGTGCAACATTGAGAACACTCCAGGATATTGCTAAAACAGAGATCTCCTGCGGTCAACCGACATTGGAAGTAGCCCCATTAGGCCTTCATGCCATGACTTGCTCATGCAACAAGCTCATTATTTCTGAGCTGATCTTTGAAAGCAGTAGTGAAGTATCCAGGATGAGTGGTAATATAGGGAGTTGCAGCTTCCGAACAAATATTACTCACTACTTTAGGTATATAGCAGCTTAAATGCAGACGTATGTACACATCATAAACAACTACCTCTCTCTGAAAGCTTCTCCTTCATATCCGGAAAAGCATCCAGACTGGAATAGTTGAAAGCATTTAGATGACGAGTTTCTTCCAGAAAATGTGCTCTTCCTCGAAGTGCAATGGCTATGGCATGAAAACTATGACCATTAGACGTTAAAGTGCGAGTTTCGTAGTGGTCGACATTTAAAACGCCAGTCAAGCGTTGAGAAATGAGGGCCATGTCTAGTGGCGTTAAGCACCAACAATGATGTGAGTGCACGAGGCTAAGGTCATTTTACGTAATGAAGGCAGTTTTTCGTTGAATGACCTCATTGCAAATGAAAAATGAGCTTTTCACTACTTTTTCTCACGATTGAGGCTTTAAAATACGCCCTAGGGATGTGTACTTTAAGATTTAAAGCGATTTTTAGGAAAATTATCTACGATTTACGAAGAGCCTCTTTGACATCGCAGCACAGTCTTGAGCCCATTCTAAAGAAAATCGCTTCCAGCAACAGTAACTAATGTTGCCCCTTTTATTCATAAAACCTCCAGATCACAAAAATTATCCGTAACTCCAGGATTTAGATGGATCGCCCCGTCTACTTGGGCTATGATTCATGAAACAATAACCTAGTAAGCCAACGACAGCTAGCCTGTCTGACTATCCCAGAGAGTGTGTAAAATTAAGAAATGCAGGATGCCAAAGGTGGGGGTGTGGAGCGAGTGGGCGCCACTGACGAGCCCTACAACTGGCCTATTCGCTGAACTGACCAATCATTGGGCTTGGGCGCGCCCCCTTTCCATTTATAACGTGCCACACCTCAAAGTTGGTTTGCTAACTAGGTTTCGTCCGCTTATCCGTTCCTGAATCAAAGCTCTGGTTGTGTTCTTCCTGAACTTCGTGGATCCTTGTCAGACCAACATGTTTACATCCTACTATTGCTCTAATATGTGGAATTCATTTTAACCTAATATGGAAGAATGTGAAGTTCGTAAGGTGGAAAATTGTCTGGAAGCTCAAATTCACGAGTATTTCCTATTATTTTGAATGCATCTTTATATTCAGCACCATTATTTTAAAAACATCAGCTAGGATTTGAGCTGACGAGCTTGGAAATCAGGAGGATACCAAGGAATATTGCGATTTTGCAGAGAATGTTATGTCCGGTGTTAATTCATGCAATGATGAGTCAATCTTGCTATATAATCCTGAGAGAGCAACTTGTTTTGTACGTAAAAGGTGCACCTAGCTCTACGTGTTACTACTAATTCCATTTATGGTCTACAAATTAATTCTTGCAACCATTTGCGTGGAATTAAGCCTCGCATCTTGTGAAAATTCTTTTTTTTTTCGCGTACATCTCTGACACACTCTTGAGAGGGTTTTTAATCTCGAAGGGTCGCTCAGAGAGATTTCCGAAAAAGAGTGGTAAATTACAGCTTTGCAGATTAGTAAATTAAAGCTACGAAAAAGTTAATCTATTTGACTGAAGCCCAGTGTTCAAGAGATGGAAAAAAGGGAAAAAGAAAGGTTCTCAAGAACAAAAATGTTCTCGAGATATGATCGATCCTTATCACTGTTTTCTTTCTTGAACTTTGGAAAAAAAACTTAATCGGATTCTCGTGTCAATTTCAGAAAGGTAGTAGGCCCAAGAGGCTAGTAAGATCAAATTGAAGGCAATGTCTTATCTAAGAATCGTTTTCGAGATTTTCATACTTAGAGAATATTCAGAAGCCGCTCATCACATATTGTAAAAGTTATTCCTTACAAAAACGCAGAAAATCTTATTTTTGAGCCATTCATGTTTGGAGAACTCGAGATGCCCATGGGTACATCTACCATAAGGAGAAATGGGCGCCAACAATTGGCAACTGCTTGGCTTCACGGCTCTCAATAAGCATTCTAGATTCTCCACGAAAATGCTGAAGAACAATTTTTTTCGCACTTTTGTTAGGAATCATGTACATTACAGTAATCAGAGCTTTCTGGATGTTTTTTCTGTGGGAAAATCTCGGTCCTAAGGTGTGACATCGCTTTTTGTGGAAAATCTTGATTCTTAGGTGACAGATCCTGAGGTGAGACATTGTCGTGACAAATTGGCTTCTTTAAAGTGAAACAAGACGGCAAAAAGGGCACTGATCGAAAATCAGATGATAGAGTGGCGACGGTACACACGGACAACTGGCACTTTTCCTTGCTTACGCACTTCCGGAGGTTGTGCGGAGTTTTTAAGTGAGAAAGTCTGGAAGCACAGCGACGCAAGGGACGAGCTGTTTCGCTGCTAATGCATTCTCCTCGGAACGTGGAACGTCCTCCAGGACTTTGTGATGGAAAGCCTGCAAAAACAGGTTCTTTTCTATAGGATTGGGAAAATATTAGAATAGCTTCTCAAATGTATGTACATGTAGCATTCATTTCTGTTCCACAAACACATTTTTGCCTGGATTTCTCCAGGATTTCCTCCAGGCGCTCAGGCTATTTTAGTCTGAGCAGCTCAACCACTTCAGCAGCAATAAAAGCTTCCCGGAATTAGACCAAATTGTTGACACAGACTGTATAATTACATAAGCCGCACTTGCAGGAGTGGATTAACGCGTGTTTTCTTCCACCCAAGCAAGGACACTCGTCCAGGATGTGAGCAAAACGTTAATGATACTCCGGATAGTTACTATAAACACCTAAGAGTGGCGAAATTCATAGGCAAGGATTAACAAAGAGACAAAATTCTTGGATTTATAACTATTTGGAGAGTTTACAAAAACTATAGTTAATACAAAATAAAGCCTGGATTTCAACAAACAAAAAACATTTTTCTGAAGCAAGTATTATACAAATACATAGCTTATCACTGTTGAGGGTTATGGAACCATACTAGGATATGTAATTCAGGAATTCGCTATGGGCCGAAAGCTCTGAAATTGGGCAAATATGTAATGGTAAACAACTAACAATATTGCATGGGCTGCTATGATTACTACTTTAGTGAGAACTCGCGAGGAACGAGTAACTAGCCAAACGCGGGTAATACTATACCTATACGGGGAAAATCCTTAAACTAAAAACACGGACATGCATGTAAATGAAAACCTAACTACTGCGTTACGCAAGAAGAGAAAAACCAAGCCTGGGAAAGACAAGTGCACCGCATTTTTTGTTCTTTGGCTGAGAAATTCGCTTTCCCACTGTAGCAGATACATTCCTAATAATAACGACATTTCTGTGAAAATCCTTAAAATTGCTCTGAGCCCACAGTACGGGCAAAAACACGTACGTACGTAGTAATAGAAACAAGTTAAATAACAAGAGGTTAATCTCAGATTCGTTTAGGGAGTCAACATGTCTGGCTACAGAGTGCACGTGCTACTTTTCGCAGCCTTTACCTCCTGAGAAAATCCGTACGAGTTTGGGAAAGCTCTCTTCCAAAACTTTGCAAGTGTTCTTTTTCTAGTAACTGAGGAAAATTATGGATTTGAAAGGAATTCTTCAGAAACTCCACGAAATCCAAAATTTATTGCTAGCTTGAAAGTGGAATCGGCTCCAGTGTACTGGACAAGACGACAGAGGAAAATAAAAGTGGATCCTGAAGATATCCATTTCAGATTCTTCTCACGCTATATTTCACATACATAAAACTGCTGCACCTGCTGTGGGAATCAAGAAGCTACCGTTAGATATCTAAAACGACATCGTTTTAGAGACAATGACTAAGAAATGAAATTTTGGATGAGATGAGAGAGTGGGACAAGGCAGAGGATGGAAATCGCCTTCATTACACCTCTGACTCCATTCGTGGAGTGAGAGATTTACCGATGATGCTTCTGGAATAATCCATCCTTCCGCATTTGAGACGGAACATCTGAGTCATTCCATCCAGGAACAGAGTGTTTTGCATCATCAAAAACAGGATTAAGGTTAAAGAAGACATGCCCCTCCCCCTCTTTGGACCACAATTTCTGAGCTTTTATGAAGCTTTGACGGGAAACAAAGAATATGGGGGCTCTCTCCGAGAGGACCCCACCCCCACCTCTGCACATTCTCTTGGAAAAGCAAAAAGATCAAAGAAAATGCGAATTAAATGCATAATGATATCACGAGCACATTCATTGCGAGAAGGAAGACACCAAACATCAAAAAGAAAGAAATGTATGTATCTGCCTTTTCATCAGAGTCTGTGGAACGCGGAAAGCTCGGATGTAATCCTTGAATTAATTCCATTGCACATTTGCGTAGGACATTACATATATTGAGTAGAAGCTTTGCGTTCCTGCTTGGATGCTTCCGCGTTCCATGATAACAAGATATGTCAATCTGACATGCACGCCTCACTCAGATAAATAAGCTCTGCTTGTCACTGGGTTAGATACGCTCACTTCCGGAGAGGGCATAGAAGATGGTGGATACTGACCAGCAAGGATCCAGTCATGTCGAGGAAATGCAAAGTAGCTGGACTATGCTGTATATACCTGTATATAATCGGTGATAATTAAGTTTTTCTTTCCATATAAGTGAGTTGGACAAAATGTAGTTTTGTCCATGTGTTGCCTCAGATACTCGCTTGGTTCAATAAGTAATCAAGTAAGTAAGTTGCTCAAACGAAATCGTTTTTTTTTTAAACAAAGATAGCCACTTTTTGGATGTATTGCTCCTCTCCAGCTGCTCTGTTTAGAGTTACCATCATTACCTACGCATCATTACCCTAGCCTTAGAGAATTCCTAAAAAATTTCCGCATATAGGGAAAAAAACGTGCTCCAATCCCATTTGCTCTGATACATGCCCAAAAATCCATAAACGTGCCTCTGGCAACTAAGCGCTTCGGATGGTTCCAGCTTGGATTCCAAGCTCCACTCAAAATGCAATTTCTCAACTTAATTAGTGGTGTTTGGTCCCTTATGATGTCATTTTGCAGATTTTTCCAGAAAGACTTTATATATAGGGACCCAATCGGTAATCGTTGAGCATATAACACAAAATAACCAGATCCTGGATTCAAGAGCACAAAGACAGCGGACCACACTGGTGAGATGATTCGTTGCAAGCGCGACATGTGCAGAATACCCGTTGAACTTTGAGAAGGAGCATTGGCAGCTTGCAGCCATCCGTGAAAACAAAAACCGGGTGCTAATTCCATTCGTTTTCTAAAGGGCAGTTCTCAAAGAGCACGCGGACAATGAGAAAATTGGAGTGCATGGTTTTCCAGCGTCGTCCATTCATTTGCTGCTGCAGAGCGTGGCTTATGTTCTCGGATAAGAACTTTTCTGTATATCTCCTGCAAGAGCGTTACATCCAGAGAGGCTCTTACCAGAATTAAACTCCTGACTAAGGAAATTCTACGACATATTCCAGGAGTGGCCAATTTCGACGTCTAAGCATGTGTTTCTTTAAATTTACCCTCAACAGTCCTTTAAAGAAAGACTGATGGATGCTTCCGGAGATCAAAGAAGGCCATAGTATTCTATTAGGAGGGTTGGTTCGACGGCCACATGCAGGAACTGGGAGTATTCCTCACTCGGAAAAAGAATTGGCTTCCTGGACTTGCGCCCTAACGTCGTAAAATGCAGGAACTTACGTGCGGGAAGCCCGGGCAGAATTCTGTGCCTCAAAACCTAGACTGTATCATGTAGTATCCATCCTTGAAAGGCACCTATTGGGTAAACCCATACACTCAAGAATTTCTTAACAGCTACTAATCTAGTCTTCCAGCTGAATGAACCAATTTCCCAAGGGCGACAGGAAGAGGGTTACTGTAAGTAATTTAATGTGAACCAATGCGTTCTACTTGTTTCTATTAGAAACAGTACCATACCCTGAGTAAAACCCGAGCTGCGTTGCTCGTCTATCGTTAACATTCCTAGGTTCTACTACCGGGTACCAACTGGTACTGCGCCCACGTGCTGTGCATCACCTTTTTCCACCTTTTTTCCATGAAAAATGTGCACACTGCCAGTTGCCCATGTGTTGACAGAAGAATTTGGTTCTGCAAAATAATTGTATCATAAGTGGTGTAGCTGCACATCAGAAGAGAAGGATAGTGGTCAGAAATGTGCAATGGAACCACAAGAAATGAAGGGCGTCAACCCTAACCAATCAATACACATCCGGTATCCAAACAGTTTTATTAGCGGAATCAACGATGATAAAGATTGCGAAAACTATGAAGAAATTAAAGTAAGGCTTAACAAGAGTTATGTGAGAATTAGAATGTGAGCTAAGTAAGAAGATGAGACGACCAGGTGGACACTGGCCACAGTCCACAGGATTCCTCTAGTACAACACTGAACACTTCCAGAACCACAGAGACACATCTTCCCACGCGATCACTCACAATTCAATCGAAATCGGTTTACAATTCGTTTTCTTCAATATATTTACAACACATCAACATAGTCCTCTTGATTACTGATATATTGAAGTTCGATTACCTACAATGCTTCCAAATGAATCTACAAGACTACGAAGGAGTTTGCCTATTGGGATTCCTCCTTTCCTGGAAATGTATTTGCCAGCAGAAAACGCATTTCATTCCACGTATTTTGCATGCTCCCTTACCACTTCCATAAATACGGATTCCCCAGTCCCCAGAACAGCCTCGCTTTTTAAATTGATTATGGCCTGGAATGGGTAGAGCATGCAACCAACACAGGGCAAGGAAGCATAATAAATTCCCGAGGGCCCCTCTGTTTCCTGAAATGAAAGCAGATAATAAAAGGACAAAGTTAAACATTACAAATTACCTCGGTCATTCAGTTAAGGCCACGAATGCGAAAACTAATGAGCTTCTTGAATGTGGCAACCTTGGAAGAGCAGGTAGAGGTATAAATTTTTTTCTACAGTTTCCTAAATCCAGGTTCCTATAGAAAAGGAAACTTGTGAATTAAGACTGTGTGGACTCGTGGGAGACACATACATATATTGGATAGCCAGTGGACCCTCCTTCTTTAATTTTTTCGATGGAAGACAAGCGCAAAGGTAATTGGGATACATACATATCATATTTATCTTAATAAAACTAATGGGTCCCAAAATACGCGTTTGCCCAGCATCTGATAGCCTTTGTATCTTCAAATACCACTGCACTCTGGCCTTTTCCCATTATCATCTTCACTATCCCATGGGAGCATCTTCATTCAACCATGAGAAAATCCTGATGATAACGGCTCAAATTGGATCTCCAGAAATGGAAGACTCCGATGATTCTTATCTATTCTCCCTTTCATTTAATTCTCAGTCCAGAGCTGTCCCATGTTTTCAGCATATGTGGTAATTCCTGCTAAAAAAAAGGTTCAAAATAGAGTTGTAAAGGAGTAATATACCAAAAACTAGCTTTTGTTCAAAGTAAAACACTTCGTAATTAATGGCTTTATAGTTGCGGATCTTCATGTAGATACAAAGAAAATAGGGACTTGGTGTTAACTCATCCAATCTCACTCGAGGTTTTCCTTTGCTAAGATAAAAACAAGGCGACGTTCGAGCGGGTGCAACTGCACAACCACCGAGCACAATACTTTGACACATGATTTATTGTAAGTAACCACATATCACGGATATCGATTATGTCACGGAGTGGATAAGTTCGATAGTAGGCGACTGCTCCTCATTCGCTCGCAATCAATGCGGTTTTTCTTATCAACTTTTTCCCAGTATTATATCCATCATCCCTTCACTTTTTGGGGAGACTACAACTCATAAACTGTGAAGGTTTTTCCAGATATTGTGGGTGAGTAAACGCGACTGTTTACAGCTTGGGGTTCATCACGGAATCAATTCACCTTCAAATGCCACTTATTCACATCTCGTACTCCACCATTTTTGTTCAATCTTCTCTGAGGAGTTCATCACGCCAGCGAGTGCAAGGATTCCCTTGTTTCCTTCGGCATAGTTCGGCACAGTAGCCTTAAGGGATGTCGTCGTCAACTGTGCCCATTTGATTCCATCCATTTCTCATATCTTCTCACTAGTCATCTTCAAATGCCGTATTATGGCTTGACAGCCACTTTTACGCCGTGACTAGCAGTCACCATGCAATGGTGGGTCGAAACCGTATCTAAAGGAAGGCAAAGCTTCCATTAGTCAATAGCACATACAGGTGCTTCATACCGTTTCAAAAATGTCGAAACTGTTCTTCTCCACTGCACTGTTCTGCTAGGAATCCAGAGTTGACCTCTGCAATTCTGGATCGTTGCCGGAGAGGACGGGGGATGTGGAAGTAGCGCAGAGTGGGCCATATTCAGCAGGTGGAGCCCAGAGACTTTTGGTACACTACTTTGACAATGCAGCGTAACGAGGAATTGGAGGAATGCAAAGGAGGCGACCAGCCGCCACCACGTAGGCACCAGGAAGTGCGATTTAACCTGAGGTTCGTACACAGCCCATGATGTCTTCGTTCAAAGAGCAGATGCAACGAAGAAATGTTTCCTGCCCTATATCTCATGATTTGGGGGCAACCCTTTTCTTTTGACCGCATTTGTCACGCTCGAACCCGGACTTCCGTGGTAGCACCTAAACCGAAAGCGGCAAAGAGGGTTTAACCGTAAATTCACAAGGTTAGCTTAAGGTAGGACCGTGTCTCTAAAGTACAGTGGATACTCGTGAGCCAGGGGGCTGAGTGTGAGAGGCCTACTACCCTAAAGCATGAGAGTGACCGTGGGAGCAAGAGTTATATAGTGAACCGAGCGAAAGCGCCGCTTCGCGGCGCTTTCTCTCGGACCCGTGTGCCACGTTACTT
>KN737827.1:8600-21276 GCA_000816745.1 Ancylostoma duodenale | reverse complement strand
ATATAATCCCGTAATTTCCTTGTAGAATACCGGATGAACCTAACTAACCTTATTAGCCCTAGTTGTGAGCTAGATACCTACTCTCACATTACAATTTCGATGAAAAATAAAGTAAAACCAACGAAGCATTGTTTCGCAATAACTCTTCTAATGTTTAGAGAACGCAAATGCTGACAAAAGAAAAAAAACTAGGGGAAGAGCACTGCCTATTCAATTAGTAGCTTTCAAATGCTGGATCTGAGTCAGAGAAAAGCTATCCATCCTTCATCCCATTCAAAAAAGGCATACATAAAGTTTTGCCTCATATTTTCATCTGCTCATACTCTTACTCTTCAGGATAACATTTCTGTCGTAAGGAATTCGGGCAAAGATATAATCAACAAAGATAGACTCCTTTGCTAGCAGCATTAGTTTGTTTAGGGAATCGATCAAAAAAGGTTTGCATTTTTTGTTTATGAATGATTCACTAGTAGAAATGCTGCGAAAGCGAAGAATCACAGAAGTTCTCTCAGACTTTCCACCCGGCAAAACTAAGTAGAAATTTGTGTTTTTACCATTACTGTTCATTATCGTGTCAATTTCGTGAAAGAAGATAAAACATGAGTGAAGAAAAATCCGCTCACTGTTATCACAGCAAACTTTCATTACTGAGGAGGGAGCAGCCGCTATGGTCCTGTTAAGGAAGCAGTTCAAATTTTCCCATAGCAGCTTAGCAGGTCTCCTAACTCTAGCAGTACCTTCTGAAGCGTCAAGTAGAGTTACGAGGTTTTAAGGAGAGGAATGTACAAAAGGAATCTTAGCAGTTCCCGTGCTTCAACATACCATGAGGACGGAACTAAATTAGTAACTAACATATCGAATCCTTTATCTAATCGAATAAAGAGAAGCTACGACGTCAGCGTAGCCTTATCAAGCCTGATTCAGGTCATGAAAAAGAATTCTCAAATCATCGAAGAATTGACATTGCCCATGGCACGGACAAAACAGAAAACCAGTAACAAAAACTCGTAATTATCGGCTCTGGTGAAATTAATTTCGCATAACCAAGAGTCAGCAACGAACAATCCAATCGAGCTTCACGGATGTGCGCAAGCGGGGTCGGGGATAAATATGCCCTAAGGGTAATGGCGCAGAATAAGGCTGCGCAACTCAACTTCACCACGGAAAGGGAACGAAGACAAGACTAATCAATACGTATTTGACTGACAACGTTAACACGATGATTTACGATGAGGTTAAAGGGTTAGCTTGCACTTTTGGAGTAAAATCTGAAGGGTTGACGTAGGCGTGCTTTTTACGGAACGAACATCTAGAAAAAAGTAAGCTCTTCAGAGCTAATGCAGCGCTAGAATATGAAAAGTTTTGAAGGTCAGCTTGTAAGAGAAGATAAAAAAGATGCGAAGATAAAAGTAAGAATTGGAGCAAAATTAAGCGGTAACATTGACGAAAGCCATGTACATTGTAATTAATGAATAAAGTCCGTTTCAAAAACGATGACAGTTGAGTACTTGTGCCTACGACCTGTGTTTCTCGCCCGCCTCTCCGAATACGGCACTATTTCTCGCGTTCTCTCTTTCTCTAATATCTTCACAACTATGTTCCTCAGAGGAAAATTTCATCAAACAAGCGTTCTCCTTCATCATTCTGAGGATTCACGAGTAATTCAGACTCGACAAGCGTTTCTTGCCCTCAAAGCCCTGCTTAAACAAGAAAATTTTCTAAGAATAAGTACTCTGTGATACTTCCTTCCAAGAAAATAAAATCTAATGTATTTCCTATAAGTTTTCAAATAAGTATTATTCAAGCAACGCATACAAAACTACAGTATGTATTTAAGCGAGAATTTGAAAGATATATAAATCATGTGAGCCGGCTTTGTTATTAATGGGGGCGAATCCAAGAAACCTTGGACCTTGAGAGTTTATTAATCAGGACACGTGTTTCACATTTATTTCGGCCAGCTGGTTTGACATGTTTCTCAGCAAAAGTTCACTTCCGAGGCAAATTAAACAAAGCAGGTGAAACCAGTACATAAGTGGGCGCGTCAAAAAAAACTGACAACTCAAATTGGAATTTCTATGGAATACCGCAAATTAAACTGCAGGTTTAAAGGCTCTGGAATCAAGACTGCCTAAAGCAATACTTTACTATAGTAAAACCACAAAATAGGCTATAATCCAGTGTGCTACTACCCATTATACTCACGTATTTCTGAAGAAAGAATTACGTATGAATGTGAATGTCCCTCGGGTGGCATAATGTCCCATAAGCAAGAATGAGACGTGCTCAAAGTGTAACCACTGCCTAGTCCATGATAGCTTTTTTTCTATTAGAAGACGCTGAATTGAATGTTTTACGTAGACTTACTAAACGAATTTATGTCGTACTAAACGGGATGAGGTGATGAGTTTACGAAGAAGGAGGGCAATTGAGTAAAAAAGCAGGAAATCGAAGCTAGAGTTGACGACTTGCCTAGCATGCGCCACCAAAACCGATTTTGGGAATTAGACGGACAACGCGGGAACGAATGAGACAGTGCATCTATGCACATACATAATAGACTCTAACTCCTCCCCATTCTATTCAAGTGCACTTCTACAACAAAACAACTTCTCGAACACATCAAGTCAGTTCAATTGAATTTTAGCTATGGAAAAACTGTTGCAGCAGGAAGAAATTACGTAACAGCATGAAAATTCCGGATATTGCAACATCTTAAGGCACCAAAGGTCATAGCTACAGAAAAAATTTGGAGTAGCAGCAGCATCCCTCGGATAAAGCCAGTGACACCCTTCATGCGCGGGCACAACACGCTTTAAGGACAAGGATTGATAGTGCTGAAAAAGGGTGTTCCAGGGAAACGCAGTGAATTCATCGAGCTTACAAAAACCATGCTATTCATGCCTAGTAATCTATTCTAAGCGACTATGGAAAACATCCTAAAACGTGTTCCTCCAGTTTCGAAACCAAATGGCGGCTAGTTACTGCCTCAGCTTAATTAGAACATGTAATATCTGGACAAATGTCTAAACAAGCCAAACATTTTCTCAAATTCATTTTCCTGCAAATTTTTGCACCAGCAATTTTCGTATAAACACCCAAATAGCGACAAATCTCTAAAGAAATGAATAAGAGATCGTTCTTGAACGTCGAAAAATATCTACGAAACTCAGTGCTTGCTACTACATTGTAGTTGTTGTATCATTAGGTTAGAACGATGTATTGGGAAATAAAAAACTCTGGATTCGAAAAAATCTTAGAGGAAATAAGTTAAGAGTAAAAGGAAACGATATCAGAAGATTTGAGCGAAAATTAGTGTGGTTTCGCGATTCATTGAGATACCTTGCTAAATGTAAGCCAAGGCCACATCAATAAAAACATAGAGAAGTGACAGGCAGAACATGGATTCTTAGAGAGTCATCATTCCTCACCAACTTGCTTCTCTGTCATTCCCAGAAAATCTCTGGGCGTTCAGTGTATCCAGTAATCTGTTCTTCACTCGAAAAGCAACAGAACCTCCATGAGTGTTTCATTCACCCTGGAAAGACTAAAACTGTGGCTGTAGCCGGAACTACGAACTCGAACCAGCATCATAGCAAAGATCCATGAAAACCATTGTAAGCATACAAATAAAAGGGCGAAGGAATGCAAGCTGTCTCCAGAGATTAGCTCAACGTAAGTCAATAGAGATGCGGAGCCATCTTTTTCACCAAAATTCGAACCTAGCGTAGCACTTTGGGCAAGTTTCACACAGCAGAAAGAAAATCTGATAACTACTATAGAATCTAGCTGAACGGCTAGCGTTTCCTTCAGAAAGAAACGCTAAGGTTAAGAACAACAGAAAAAAGGGATGTTAGGAGTAAGGAATTCATAGTACGGGTTGAATAGTAATAGTACGGGTTTCAGCACAAAGAAAATGTTTTGAGGTTATGATTTCTTTGAGCAGCTGTCGATATTGATATAAATTTTCAACCGCGCGATAAGCAATACAAATGTGCGAACAATAGAAACAAAGTTGCAGGGATACAAGAGTATGAGCATGCTTCCCTGGAAAGACGGATAGAAAATAGGAATCTAAAGAATTATGCTCATCACTATTATGAGACTATTTCTATAGTGAATCAGCCCTTGGAATGAATCCAAGACAGAGATATAGAGCAAAATCGAGGAATAAGAACTATCTTAGAGGCTACAGGAAAAAGAAGATCCTAGACTTTCGCTATGTCAGAAAAATAAGACACATTCTAAGAAACCTTTAAAGAAAATGTCAAGCTCTTCCAAAAATGAATTCTCTCTCGAACATCGTCTTTGTAGCAATCTCTGTTCACGATAAACACCTTGCTTACTCGGATGTCATTTCTTGACATGTCTTCTTCAACCCCCGGTAAAATACCCAAAACTCCACATGTGAATTACTTCCAAGAAAATTTCCCAAGTAGCTCCCATAGACTCGTTGCTGCCACGAACAGCTGGCAGTATGAATAACTACGGAAATAAGTATTTATCTTAGCACTGCTCATTCAACTATAATAGCTGACCAGCTTTCGGGAATTCATTGAGGTTTCGTAGAAGAATATCGATGCGAGAATATAGAAGACGCGAAAACACACTCAAAATTCCTTCCTACCCGATATTCCCTAGAGTTTCGTTGATGTGAAACGGCAGAATTTATATGCGCCCTATGCACTCCGTCAAATATCATTCGTGAGTATAGTCAAGTCCAAAACAATATCATTCAAACAATATATGTACGTAATCCAATTGGCATCTTTGGAAATAGCTCTACAATAAAGAAAAATCCAGTTCAGAAGAGCAAGAGGCAGCGGTACTCATTATCCACAAATCAAAAAATGAAGAAGGATGCATTAAGTCTCCAAACAAATTAGTATAACTTGTCTGTATTTCCTCCAAAGAAGTAAGCAAGACGGCAATAAATGCTATTGAAGAGGCAGAAATCTCACTCACTCTACCTCACACTCCAGATTCTCTGCAAGCTATTATCTACACAAAAACGTGAAGGACTACTCAAAATGTCGCAGATTCTCCAACAAAAAAAAACTTTCCGGATTGGTCAATTGTCAGCGAAAACTCATGCTTAGTGACGAAATTCAGGAGATGTTCATATTCTGCACACAACTGGTGACAAGTACCCACTCACCTTTGATACGAGGCGACAACGGAGGACTAGAACGGACGAGAGCGACGTCGTCGACGAGGTATCCACGGTGCTCGTCCAACTTCACCGGTGTGTTCGTCACAAACTCATATGCTCTCATCATTTTACGTAATTCATCCCGTTAGCGACGACACCTTCCGCTGCAGAATATCTGAGCCCTTGGAACTTGTCAGTTGACCTCGGAAGATCTCAGTCAGTAGCGACTCGAACTTTCCTCAAAGTCGAATCGCTCCAATGCGACTATCGAGAGACGATGGCGGAGATTCGTGAGAAGTGCTGCTCCGTCTCGGATGTCAGAAGACCACCAGCGTAAAACGCTGACGCTTAGAAGGCGGGAGCATCGATTACGAGGCATATTCTTATGACGCGTCTCCCTCTCTCTCAAATGCGCACACAATCATCCTCCTTTCTCTCACACTGAACAAGTAAACAGCAAAATCGTCTCGATTCACATTATGAGCAGTGGTAAAAGAGTGTCGGCGTCGCATAATCATGCCATCCATGGTCAGTTTGGGGCTCCAGTCGCCGCGGCGTTCCTGCGGACGACAATCAACTCCCAAACATCACTAATCAACTAGCTGACGCTTACGATGGGTGCGTGTCGGCTGTGTTGGCCTTGGGGTGCTGGAGGAGCGAAATCCTCCGGCTCATGCTTGGAATACCGTGGAAAAAGTGGGAACAGAATGAAATACTAATGCTATCACACAAAGGATTTAAGAGGTATTGAGCATAGATCTACCGAGAATGCTTAAATGCCTGGAGTCTTCACAAAAACGTTTCCGGAGCTCAATAAATCGGAAACATCTGCTTAGCCCAGGAACTGTTACTCATCATTATAGGGAGACTTCTTCAACAAATCCAGAACAAAATCCTAAACGCCGCTGCTTTTTGTAAGCTAAAAAAGGTAAATAAACAATTGCGAATCCGCTTGCATCCTTTTTCATCGCAAAAACTTCCCGGAAAAAATTTCCAGAATATTTAGCCCTAGCAATGAAACATTTCGACATCCCCCTTCCCCACCAACAATAACTTCCTCATTACTAGTTGTTTCTGCAAACCACCTCTAATCCAGCTAAATCGTCCTCGTTTTATAATAGGAAACAATCCACTTATAAATAGCATCATTGAACGAAAAGGAAGCACTGTAGATTTCCAAGAAGTACTAAAAAAGCGGCAACGTCTTCTATTCATTTAGAGACACGACTGGTTCAGAAGAAAAAAGAGCACAACTGAGGACATTCGGAAACATGTCAGTTTAATGAAACTGTTCGAATGCCAAAGAATTTATAAATAACACCCACATGATTAAAAAATTATGGACAACACCACCTATCATGGGAAAACACAAACACCTTATAAGAATTGAATGCACCTGCAGAATGATTACGAAAAATCGTAAGCAGATGGGCAAGCCAAAAAAGATCATTACGGGGAGCAACTGAAAAAAAGTCTCATGCTCGAAGTACGTTTATAATCTTTTGCGTTATGGATCTCTTATGTACAAGACAAGTAGTAATCTTATTCCGTTTTGTAACAACAAATCCGGAACTCCAACACCACGGATGACCAAGCAAGATCTTCAGAGTACTAGTCTGAATTTCACCGTAGCTTCTTAATGGAATGCATAGAAATAGTGAAAATCACTCTCGTTTCTATTTCCTATTCACTTCTTCTTTTTCTTCCCATTCATATTTCCTTCGCGCTTATATTTTGACAATTTTGAAACAAATCTAGCTCAAAGGAATTTTCTTTCTACGCTTCTTTCCTAGCAAACAACCCTATATTACTTCAAATGAATACGAAACTGCCAGCCCTTTCGCGGAAATTGAAGCACAGAAAATACTAGAAATCGTGCTGCAGAGAAAGTCGGTAACTGAAAGGAAAACTGAAGGTGCACAGAGCAGGAACGAACAAAATCTATGAAAACATTTTTGTTACAGGGAGGTAGCCAATGAGACCCAATACATCAAATTTCCCACCAAAACTGCAGAGAATCTGGTGGAACGTGCATAAGAAGCTTTCCTAAAATTGCGAATCTGATGAACTTGAGACATCAGATATCGTCGAAAAGAAGCTAGCACGATCTCAACTGAGGTGTCTCATTTCCTCCTTTTTACGCCTCTCACCTACTTATAGTTCAAGTTCCACAACCTCTATGATCCTTAAATAAATCCTAAAAAGTTCATTTCTGACCATCATTTTCAGGAGATATGATATCTGAAATGAAGGTGAAAAGCTATAGGCAATCTAGAACTGAAATGGATCCTCTTTCAGCAGATTATACAAACAAAACCAGAAAACCATCAGTTTCTCTCAAGATCTCGTCGATAAAACTTGTGAAAACTCTTCCTTCAGCGTCAGCTTTCCAGCTTAGCATTTCTTATCCGTTTTGATGAACAAAAAGACTTCAATGTTAGGCTCGATTTAGAAAGAAAAACCACAGCTTCTTAAGTCTAATGAAAAGCACATGAAAATAGCAGCTATTCACGTGGTTCTACCACAGCTGACGGGAATTTCTGGAGGCACTTTTAGTGTTTCCTCTTGGACCCGTTTCAACGTGATATTCTCCTCAGCTTTTTTGAATACTAATTTAGGAAACACATTCCCCAAACCAGTGTTCCAAAATGAGCTTCTCTTCTTCTGTTCAAAAGCACCACTCCTCTCCTCGTTCAGGCAACATCGCTCATCGTACAATGCTGTGTTGATGAGAGTTTTTACACCTACTCCAGAATTAATTCACAACACCTACAAGAAATATACTGAAAAAAAATTAGGAAGATTAAAACCTCCTGGCCCTTCTGACCGCAAGATATTGCTCACCAACTCTTTAACTCTCACATGTATTTCTGAATGAAACATCCACACGCTCGACTCTTTGCCTCCTGCGACGCTGATGTGCAACGTCGCTTAGATTACAAACCATTGCCAGACAATGACTAAACTTCTGACGCTGATGTGAAGACAGGAACGCGCTGATGACGCACTAAGACACTGAAAATATAGCCAAATGTAGCCTACTAACATCTACATAGTTATTGAATACTCGTCTATTCAATTATTAATAACGGTTGAAAAAGAAGCCAGAACCTCAGGGAGTCATTAATATCAGTCTAAAAGACATGCAGGGGTTGATTTGTGAAAAAGTGGAAGGGAAACAAAAACAAGGCTTCCACGGCAAGTCGTTTCCCGACATGACGTTCCGAACGCCATGCTTTCTTCCACCCCCACAACTCAAACAGATGTATACACTTGGGACCATGAGCAAAAAGTACGCCGCCTCAGTGCCACCAACCACGCCGTCGGCAAAGGCGTCGATACGCCCGACAAGCATCTAACGGTTCCGTAGGAAAGCTCCTTAGGAGTGCATTTCCTCAAGACGAGTGAAATCATTCCTAAAACAGGCGTTCTAGTAAATCTCAAGCCTAGATGGTCCAAATATAGAACAAGCTGCACTCATCAGGAAACAAAAGCCGAAAAAAGTGCATTATAAGGACAACAGATGATTTATGGGTTAGGAAGAGTGCTATGCTTCCACCGCTTCTTTTTCTCCAGAACATCTCTACGCCGCCGACTAGCCGCAAAAGCGTGGGCCTTGTCTACCTCTAACTGGAATCGACTCCAAGACTATAAAAACGGATAGAGAGCTACACAATAAATGGGTTAAGAGATACGAAGTAAGGAAATTAATAAAGGTTAAAACCATGTGAGGAGATGAATGGCGATAGAATGATACCCATCTTTTTAACCAGAATCACTTAATTGCGGTAATAATCCACTAGGTACACGGATGTAAATTTTCCGGAGAGTTCCAAATTCATTTTCTAGTTTGCATAAGAATTGCATTATTTTCTCCTTAAGCTTAACTATGGCATAAGCTCCTGGATTCGGTAGTAAAATACTACTTCACTGTAGAGGAAAGAATTTGAACGACAGAGTTATAACTGCAACATCCAAAGCCTTCTCGAACCAGACGCAACCGCACTACAAGGTGTTGTCCTCAACGAGTCTACTCGTTTACAAAAAACTATCAAGCCAGACAAGTTATAACACCAGTATTAAGACCGCTCACGTTTTATAAATAGAAAAATTAACGAACTTCTATGCTTCTGACGACACCTCAAAAAACAACCACACTAACCAGAGCGACCCCATGTTTCGACAAGTATCTACAAATAGCTTTTCCAAAATTACTTTATTTACAGCATAAACATTGTCATAGCTCTTGGCAATGATGACGATACTCTTGGCTGACGACATATGCCATCGACAATCGTAAAAATCTGAGAACCCATTTTACCACAACACAAAGTTTGTAATGTTTGTTTGGATCCGCCAAGCTAGATGATGTCAATTCTTTGAAATTACACTGCGAGATTGTTACTGCTACGCTTTTTTTTTCTGGGATTATCGCCGATATAGAACTTGATTTGCTCTTTTCTTCTACTATTTCCTATAAAACTCGTTGTTGTCTGGAAGAATCCTCTTTTATGAGAAAAAAAAAACTTCCTTCTATGTGCGGCTCAACACTTTACATGCTAACAATACTAATATGGAGATCAACAACAGTGCCGGTGTGATTAAATACTGTAATAGTTAGCACTCTCCGAGAATGGGTCGATGAGTTATAAAATAGATGAAAATATTGTATAGGCCTATTTTAACTGTTTATTTTTGTTATTATTTTTAAGGGTTTTTATTACCACTATCAGTGGCAAACGCAAGCCCTGGTTAGTAACTCCTGCGTCCGGCACTGAGCACTATGCATGCTACTAAAACTTAAAAAAACTTTCGTGATAGACGGAAATTCAGGATTTGTGGCCAAAAGTTTTAGTAGAAGCGGAATCTGCCAAGTCGTTCGAATCAGACTATGCTATCAAAAGGAAAAGGACAGACTCAAGGCCCAGGTTCTCCAGTAAGCCCCGATATGTGACAATGGAAAAAAATCAAGCTGGAAATTCCTTCATCATCAACAATCAATAGATAATCAGAAAATGAGATTATCCCAGAACCAAAACCGCAAAACTGAATAGATTCAGTAGAGAAATATTGTAAAAAATACCAATTTTCTCAGGAAACGAGGCTGTTTGTATAGATTCTGGTGTATAACCACGTGAACTAGAATAAATCTTCAGAGAACCCTAATAACTTCAACCCTCATAGTACCGAAGATTTGAATTGTTTAACATTTCAGTTTAGCATAGGATATCAAACCGAGTTTGAATGAAGTATTCATTTCTCTGAAATAGTCAAAACTTCAAAACATTAGTCGCAGAATAGCATTCGTGAGTCATAAATCATTACCATAGGTGATTACATGCAGTTTATTTTCAAGCAGAGAATACACAAATAATCTTCTCTTGGACTTATTAGCAGTGAGATTCCAGAAAAAAAAGCCGGGATTCGGATAGCAGCCATTGCGGCGGCCGTTGAAGCCTCAACCTTCACTTCCTTTAGATAAATAAGATACTGTGGATGTATCATGAAATAAAAAGTCCTCTAGTAGCCCTAGTCCACCATTCAGACAAAGTAGGATAGAATCTTCTTTAAGTAGATCGAAATTTAAACCATCTTACACTCCCATCAACTGTGGTTGTCGCTGAATTATTATCAGAGTTATCGCATCAAGAAGCCCATAAAAACACACTTAGACCAAAACTGAGTTTGGAATAGAGTCCCGCCGCAGCCGGAATCTTGTAGTCACTATATTTCCGAATGCACAGTGATTAATGTATTTCCTTTTTACTGTATGGATATGGACGTACGCGATGGAGTGGGCATATTCATGTGGAATACAAAGTCAGTTCCAGGAGCTTAGTGGACTTTCGAAGATTTTTTATACCCAATGAAAAGAAGAAAATTACGGATTCATAGAATGTTGACTTACTATCTAGTTATGAAATACCATTGGTTTGACAAACTATTTCTTAACCAAACATAGTAAACTTCATCAACCAGGAAAAAATCTCTGGATGATTATGCCCACTGCTCTTCAGATAACCATAATTACGACCATAGTTAGTCATTTTGCTATTAAATGATGAACTGGTGAAAGACGACAAAGGGAGAATTATGAAGAAAGTCTGCAAAAAAATGAAGACACTTGATACGTGATTTGGAGAGAGAACGGGAGAGAGAGAGAACCAGAAAGGTTGACAGAAGATGGAGATGATCGAATTAGTTCTAGCGGTAAATTTTTGTGAATCAGAAGACCGCAGAAAACTAAATTTTTATGAGAACAAGCGCCAGTGATTTATTTATTTATTGTATGTACCACACTTAGGACCGAATGAAAATCGAATAATTTTGCTACTTTAATCAACAGTTTAGGGAACAATTTAAACATCCAGGTATTTGAGAATGAGTAAGCCCCCGAAGCTTGCCTCCTCTTTCGTACAGCACTGCATAGCTCTCCAATGTTCAAACATTCGAGTTTTCCATTCATTCGAAATCGATTATTTTTGCTCTCAAATATCGAATATTACTAATAAATTCAAAATTCGAATATTACAACATTAAAGACCGACACAGTGCTGTACGAAAGAGAAGAAGAGCTATGCACTCAAAGGTGTGCCTAACAAAGGTAAGATTAGTGTGTTAATAACAGAAACAATATTCAAAACTTGAATGATTTCCATAAAAGGTTAGCAACATAAAAAGTAAAAAAAAGAAGAGGTGGTTCCGTAATCAGATAAAGTTTGTAATAATGCCATTTACAGAGGGAGAGAGACAGGTCCGTCATTTTGAACTGTAGAAAAATAAGAAGATAATTTTCTTAGTGCTAGAAAATCCTATACAGTTGTATGAATAAGAATGAGCGTAATCCCTGGAGAAAATAAGGAAAGATGGAAAACGATAGAGCAGCAATTGGCGACTTGTATGCTAGATATGCTAGATCCACAAAATCCACCAACACTAGTACACATCGTACAGGAAATATGGTGTAGATTCTCGATAAATCAATAATCGAAGACGAACGAAGGGCACGCGAAATGGGAGGTAAGAGAGAAAGGTTGGGGTGTTGGTTGTTGTATGGATCGATTGAGTGATCAGAGCCTTCCAAGGTCAAAGCCGCGACCCTTTGCATAACTAGGAGGGCATGATGACGTACGCAATGACCTACATCGACGTCTCGGGTACGCTGCTTCCTTCGATGAAACGTTTGAGTTGTGCGAATGGATCGCGCACCGTGAACGTGCTGCGTTCGTTCTCGACACCCATAAATCAGCTCAGTCGCTTTGGTTTCTAATAAAGTCTGTGTTCGAGAAATCCGTCGTCAAAAAGGCGTTACAATTCCTTTGTGTTCCGCTCGAATAATCATTCATTCACTCAATCATTTACACCATACAGGCGTGCCATATATGCAAGTATTAACGGGGTTTTAAGACGATAAAACTGTTGAAGAAGTAAAAATTAGCAGAATTCCGTCAAACAATCAAGCTTAGCAAGAAAGAGCAGAGAGAAAAGAGCTGGTCATGGCAACATCAAAATATTAAAATGGGG
>KN737800.1:6566-18445 GCA_000816745.1 Ancylostoma duodenale | reverse complement strand
CATGGTTTCTTTTTGTGGTGGGGGAGGGGGGACATAGAGAAAATAGTCAAGGACAACAAACTTCTATGCAGATTGTCTAAAATACCCACCAACCTGTCTTTTTGTCTTTTGTATTGCGCTAGAAGCAAGATAAAATATATTTCTTGTAAAATTTTGGAAAAAAATACGATGCACTCAGTGAAGCACAGGGGCGTTCTGAATACGTGGCATCTGAAACACAAATGAGTATGTAATGCATGTCTTTGCCATACAGAAAAAGTGTCATATGCAGCTGCAAAGGACTACATATTTCAACATGAGTTTTTGAGCACGAGAAGTCCAAACTATCCGATCGTAGAACTAGCAGAAGGAAACCAGGATTTCGAACAAGAAACTTGGCTTCAAAGTCGACACTGTTGAAAATTGTACCTAGTATTCGAAAGAAACTAAATATTTAGGAGGAAACTTAGCTGCATTTAAAGCCTGTTGACGGTTTCAACCACAGATGGAGGTTGAGAAAAGGAAATTCATGAATAATAGATGTCCGTGAAGGTTCTCATAGATGAGAGGCCTTTGGTGATCGAGTATCTCCAGATGAGCGATTAAAACTATCCCGATTCAGGCACAAGAAAATTAAACTAATAGAAACACAATTTCGAACTGATTCATATCGTCTCATTCGAGGTGTGGGTCGAAAAGTATAATTCCTCAAATAGCACGCTGATTCCAGCAACTGTCATTCCCATCATGCTCTGCGATGTCACCCTGATCCTCTGTCAATTCTCCTTGTCACCCTGATCGGTCCACGAGGCATCCATGTTGGCTTGGCTTTAGAGTGTAACTCCTGAAATCCTTAACGCGAAAGAAGACAAGCACGCATCCGTAGTTTTACAGTCCAATAGATTTTAAAAAATCCTAATAGATTTTAAGAAAATCCGACAGACTTTTGCATCCACCTATAAATATTCGTCCTAAGAATAATGGTCATAGGTAAAAGCAAAGGCCAAAACATACTCTACCTACAAAAAATGAAGATGTAGGCGAGGAAGGAATTAGCAGGGATTAGTGGAGGCTGAGAAAATACTGCTGACTAAATTGGATGATGGTGTGGGTGTTTTCGTGTAGGGAATGGGCTGAATTTTCCCATCATAAATTTTGGAGGAATTCGGCACTCGAAACGAGGGATTCTTCCTGATAAAGGATTCCATCGATGTGCTGCTCACGTCACCCTCCTCACATCCAAACGAGAACAAGGAGCAAAAGTGCGGAATGCTGCTCTCAAAAATTTAATAAAAGAGAGTAGCTGCTCCTTTGTGAACGGTTGCGAGTTGCAACTCTGACGAAGGAAGTCGAACAGAGCGCCTCCACGGGGGTTTCAACACTTCCTGGGGAACTTCCTCCGTTTTGCTGCGGAAGAGTTTTTCGATAAAATGCGATGATTGCTTAACGGAAATCGCGCAACGTTAGTAGCAGGGAGGTTCCTTCTGCTTCCTACGAGGCATAGTTCAAAGTTTCGCAATCCTCACAGCCATACCCATATTATAATCCGAGCATCTTAAACGTAAACTGTGAGGATGAAGCAATGCAGAGGATGTCCTGCCATTTCTCACAAGCAGGGCTGCCTTCGGACTTGGCTTTCGTCTTGTTAATTGGTAGCTTGTCATATCGCGGAAATACCGCGGACTCGTGGCTGAAATTCTTTGAAGTCCTGAAAGAGGTTTTCCTCTACTTTTATTTCTTTTCAGTGCTTTTTCTCTCTCAGTACAGTTAGGAATTAACGAAAATATGGGCCATCGAAAACATTACGTTGAAAGACGGTTTAATTCTTTCCTCATCACACCATCATTGAAAGCCTCTCCTACGTCATTTCTCTTTTTGATGAAAAAAAATTCCCATTGGAAAACAATAAAAGACAAACGGTAGTGTGGTTCAGTTAAAAGAACCACGTTAAAGAGGGCAACCCCTTATGGATTGAATTAGCTCTCATAACGCTTGAAATCCTCCATTGCACGGATCTGCACAATGCATCTGCACAGCGTACGGAGCAGTTAAACTACAAATTGAGCTACAAGATTAGCTTTTCTTCCTGGTTTTGATCCTGAACACAGAGAAAACTTTCTCATGGCTCCTTTGTTGCCAAGAATGTCGAAGAATTGTTCACCACCACTGACTGAAGCGGAGAAAACAATCTCGATCCAGGAATGCTTGACGATGCAGGAATGCACTAAAGCCCAAAGAGAATAACAGGTTCACCCCAAGAATGTCGATCCTACCTAGGAGGATGAACTACCAGAGGAGTGTGTCGGTTCAGAAAAACTTTGCAGCCTCCTTACTCTCACGGCTCATGATCCACAGGAGCTCATCTCCAAGCACTACTACATCAAGTTAGCTAGTTGTTCAAAGGAAGAGGAAATTGTAGTTGTGCAGAGTTTTTCCTACCTACGTCAGGTCTGGGTCCTCTGACCGAATTAGGGGCCATTAGGACCGCCGTGAAAATAACATCTCAGTAAGCACACCGCACTGGGGAATTTCAGTTGCGTGGTCCTTGCGGAGAGGTAGGAACGATATGAGGTGTCTGATCAAGCCGTTAATTTTGCGACTGTGGAAAGTCAATTTTGAGGCGACGGAAGGATGCATAAAGAGGGAGATCCGGGAATTTAAATGACTCGAAGCAAAGAATGCAGGAAGGAAAGAAGATCTCTTACCCATCCGAGCTTAAAATCTTGCCTTTGCTTAGTATATAAAAAAGAAGAAAATTAAGGAAAAAATGGTTTGAAACTATAAATGAATGAAATCCCAATAATTCATGCACAATAACGTGTAATTAGGTGTGTATATATGTATATAAGCAGTAAGAAATGCATTTGAATACGCTCCTCTCAACTTTGTAGTTTTTCAGCAAAAAGATTTTTTGAAAACGTTCTTTTCACTATAGTCCAAGATTGTTGCAATCTATAGCAAGCTACTCCTCCCTGTCGTACTCAACCGCCGACCCCTCATACGAAAGGTGATGATCCCAAGTACTGGAGGAGAAGTGATAAAACTGCTAAAAGAACTTAGATTGCTGTTGGATGCGTTTCAGAAACAATGTATCAGCCCAAACAACAGAGTAGTAGCAGTGACTCATAGGAAATGAATGTTATTGTCATAGGCTGCAGAGCATGAACTCATTGTCAATCCAACATTTTCCTCACTGGCCTCTAGCTCAAGAAAATAGGGAGATGCGAGACTGAAATTAGCGGATTGGGATCCAGCCGAGTTATGACTTTGGCAGCGGTGGGTGGTGTCGTTATCTGCCCGAAGAATCGGCGGTCCCAGGTGGGCAATTGCTCTGATAGACTTCAGCTACATATAAAGATGTTTAATTGGGGCTCACAGGGGCTGCCTCTTCGCTCTGAGCACCTCTTCACGTGCTTTTTGGAGGTAATTTTCCGCAGTGGGGTTGCAAGAACACCAATAGTCGTGTCAAGCCGGGTGATTTTCTACTTTTCAAGTTGGCAAAGTGGTTCTAGGGTGTCGCGGGACCATATGCTGCGTACTTCTTGGACTGCGTTGTCGAGAATTATAAGCACAGATGTCATCCACACAAGAATGAAACACTGTTTCCTGTTGAAAACGAGCTTGTGGAAGGGCTTAACCTCGCTAATTTCCTGAGAAAAAGCCACAGCGGTAATCCGCATCAACATTCCAAAGCTTGGAAAAGTTCTTCCGGAGGAACCTTACCAGAAACCAGGGGGAGGGTAGGCAGGGATTATAGGAGCCACTCGATATAAAGCCATGTCTTGGCAGATCTCTGGAGCAGTGCTTGGAAGCTAGCTTTTTGGTCCACCAGATGTCCTCGGAGATGCTGGATATTACAAAATTGAGGAATTCCACCTGCCATCGAATTTCAGCACCTTTTGGCACCCTAAAGTAGTTAATGCTTCTCCTACTCCGACCATGAGAGTCTCTACAAAGCTGCACAGTTGACACAAGAGTGGTAGCGATGCTTAGTGACCTATTTAACACAATGTTTTGCTTGAAGCAGAACCAGGAATCTCTCGTGCTTTCAGGAGTGCATGGTTCACATCAACCACAAAACGATTGTACGAGCGATTACCACAGCGATGACTCACACAATTATCCCCGATAGAATCAGTGTTCTGCGTAGAATCTGTATGCTGGTGCGTTCCGCTGAGTATTTGTTTTTCAATTTTCATTTTCTCTTACCTTCAAAACTGTGATTTCTTTATCTGAGCTGTCATTCTGACGATAGCAAGGTCCACATTGCTTGGATGCGCGTAGAAACATTCCGATCCGTTCGCGTAGAAACATTCCGATCCGAGACGAATGTGGGGGAAAGTGTTAGTGACTCAACTTAGAGTTGAAGTACGCTATTGCTTTGCTATCCAGATTATAAGGTGAAAATGTGGAATCCTTCATTGACCTGAAATTTCCGAACGCTCGACGAGCAACTCGTTTTCAGAGAGCTAAAAATTTCCCGTGGTACATGCATAGATACATTCATTATCTGTAACCGAAATCATCAAACATTTTCACTCATTCTGTCAGTGTTCTGATATGTGTGACCTAAAACTTGCTACATTTGCTACATTGAAGACCATCTGGCGAAGGAGTAGCCAAGTATGTGTGATGATAAACTAGCTAACCTTTCGGTAGTTCCGATCACAGAGGACTCATAGCGATCCACGTTTTGGCATCCGAAGACGGCGAGTTTATTGAAACGTGGAACCAGCAAAAAACTCCACCTAAGGACGTTGTTGGCATAGAAATAAAAGGTTTAATCGAAAAGGCTGTTATATAATAGTACTAGATTATCGCAAAGTCGATCAATTTTTCCAGAACCCTGATATTTTTTCATTGAAGAGCATGAAGGATGGCGCTAAGGAATGGAGGTCTTGTGCTTATTTTTAATCGATTTTTCTTTTTTTTTCGGGACATTCTCCTTTTTCATGTGTATGTATCCATTTGTGTTGCCTCATTCGAGGGTGATTCGAAATGAACTCGACTATAACTATTCCTTTCGAACTGCACCAGTTTTGGAGACATGAGCATCGAAGCTTCGAAGTCCAGGCTGTGGGCTCAGATTTCACGCTCACGACGTGACTGTAAGCGCACTGGTGCAAAATCTCAGTGTCAGGTCTAACCAGAATTTCGAACGTGATCTTGCCGTTCATATTTTGCTATTCTTTTCCACAAAAAGAAATGAATTGTGAAAAAATTCGGAAATCGTGTTACTGTCGAATAAAACGACGGATGTGCGCTACTTCATTTGCAGATTCTTATTTTGCAGAACGAGGGGAAGCCATTTTGCTCAGCATCGTTAACTTTTACTAAGAGTGGATCAACCGTTACAATATTTGTCGTAACGCCCATGAAGATCAGTGCGTGGCCAGAAAGCCTTCCTAAAGACGACGTTGAGCGGTTGCGGTCACTATCCGGTTGTTTTCTAGCGTCATGTCTCACTATTCTTTCCTGGTTCCCGATCGAACTATCACTGCTTACACGGCTTACCACGGTGACCAAGGAATGCGTCAGAAGTTTCCCCAAGAGTGCTGCTCGGTGGTCAACGTAGGAGACGTCCTGTTGTATGACCTCATTTCGTTTCGAGTGAAAATTCCTGTCGGCAAAATTTCTCTGACTAAATTTGATGTCGCATTGTTTTCAGAAATCCATGGTGATGGTAGGAAAATCGTTGAAGATCACAATTTTCCCAGTGAAAATGTGTCTCCTTCTAAAGGGTTTTGTCGCTCCGACCGTATCACTTGCTCAGTTGTCAGCTCTACCTCAAGCATCAGGTGCTGGTCTCGTTAGGCAGGTGATAATTCACCGACACGACAACTGTTCCAGGGCCTTGTTTATTCCGCAACAAATTCAATAGTGCGCTATGATTTTGCCTCTGTGGTTAGTTATGAGCAGCTAAGACTTGTGCTTATGTGATTTATCTGTTTACTTTTCTAAGTTAACTTTAAAGATGATGTTGCCCTAAATGATTTCCTATCAGCTCAGTTTGAGAATTCACGCTTCGGCGTGACTTTGGTTGCTAATTACACTTGTTTGCTCACACCAAGTTACTTTTTTATAACTGGTTTGTTTCGAGGGCAGGCAATAAACAAGTAGATGCGTCCTTATTGCTCTAGGAAAAGCTCTGGAATGTGATTTGTCTCTCTCCTGTGCAACTGCTGTGCTGTTGCTTCCCACAAACTTTCTTGTCTTTGTAGAGCTAGTGGTACCGAAATTGTCTCGATCCCGCAACCGCGGTCGATTTTTACAATGATCTCCCTTGCTTGCCCGAAACTGGTTGTCACGAGTGTAACAGCGGCAACAAAGCAGCGCAGACCTCGGCCAAAAGTTCCTTATCTGCGCGGTGTGGTGTTGGGTCGAGAGTCGATGACCACAAAAGAAAAGGCCTACTGTTTCTGATTAGATACTACTCTCATAACCTATCTTTATCACATTTAAGCTGTGTTCATATCTGGCTGACACCTTATGATTTCGTGACACCTTAATGGTCCTTTCTACGATCCCTCCTCCGTATCTATTGCCTCATGACCTACCTGAACATGCAGCTTGACGCAAATTGCGATTGACAGACACTATTGATATTTAGCACATATTGACTCATTATTGCATCAATATTCCGAGATGATAGTGTTTATACCCATGTTTCTGCTATTTTTAAAGGTGTACATATAAGAGCGGAGAAATAGGTGAAGTTTTGCAGAATTTGGCGGAACCCTAATTTGTACACAAGCCCATGATGCTCGGCTCCTCAGGAAATTTTTGGAATCTTGTCATGCATCAATTTTCGCAGACTTGGAACCAGTTCCTTTTACCAGTCCGTGTTTCTTGGGCACACCAAGTGATCTCATCAGACAATGAGCATTTTTTCAAGGCAGCAACTCAGCGTAGATACTGCCCGAAACCAGTTTCGTGTTTCGACCTGTTGAGTAACCCATTCGGTACATTGAAGACCAAATAATCTATCAAAAGATAAAGTGGTCGGCGTTGATCAATCTCGTTCGTGAGATACACCACATTCAACTTCATGTGAGTCGAGAATGAGGACCGTAGAGGCACTGAATGGGTATGGCCCTATAAAGTGACTTGCGTGGCACCTGATGTACCGAATCAGGGCTTCATGTTTTCAGATTCCTCTAGTAACAATTTACTCACCCAGATGGATGGATTGGGTGGCTAGGGGCCTGGTCGAACCTTCGACCCTGTACGTCGCAGTGCGCCTCTTGCTAGTGCACTACCTCCTATAGTGCATCAAATGTACTCAAATTCGAACAAATCTAACATTCGAAAGTTCGAAAAGGGAGAGAGAGCAATGTAGTCCTGAATGAAGGGTGAAACATGGTGCACGACTTCCTATCTCGTGAATACTCGATTTTTTGGACTAGGTGCTAAATTATTAATTAAAATTTAGAAGTTGCTAGATCTTTATTTCTCACATTCACCGCTACCAGTAATAACTCTTTCAAATAGGGTCAACTAATCTGCAAAAAATTCCTGCGAAACTGCCATACCACCTTCAAAGTGCTGTATGGTGCACAACAGGGGTAGGAAAAAAACGGGGAGGGAATCGAACGATCAATTTCACTCCACTTATGTAGTTAAAAACTCAGTACTTAGAGTGTTCACTGGCAATGAGGAGTCACTGAGTTGGCTGTTTTCGAATGTTATTAGTCCACTTGGTATAAAAACACTCAATCGAGTCGGAAACATTCGAATTGTGGTGCACTAATGCGTTCCACCTGTGATACACAATGAACGGGTGAACAGTTCGACACATATCGAAGGTAACTGTGCTATGGCAGTGACAGTGATCCATCATCCTTTTACATCTTTTTTTTTCCAAAATGTATGACCTGACGACGGCGCGTACGCTCACATTTAACTTATTCTTTATTCTTGTTTACGTCAATGAATTCCGTTTCTAGTTCCAACAAAAGCTGTATTTGCGTTGGTTACATTTTTTTGTTAATATATCAGTTGCTTTCTATCAATCCAGCTCACATTGCACAGAATAGACCTGTTCATACGTACATGTATAGTACATATATGAGGCTCACCTGCCCAGTACTAAGCTAAAATGGAGTGAGTGATGAAGATCGACCCTTTGAAGAGTCCATTTTGGTAATTTACCACCTGATACATCACGGTTAGCACAATTGTTGCCAGATGTCTAGTTGTACCGCAGTTAGAGTGTCTATACTCTCTTCATTCTGCTTCTGCTACTGTAAGGGAGAATCATGCCAAGCTTGATACACAGTATCTTTTTTGTTCTGATCTAGAATCTCTAGTCATCCTACAGAACTCGGAAAATTATTGTATGATACATAACTGCTTTTGTTCACTTATTCATACCTTGTCAATTTTTGGTTAAACGTGCTTCTCGAGCTCTTCTTCTTCTCGTTCTTTTAAGGAACCCAAATAAGTAGCTCAAAATGAAATGGGTAACTTTTCACAGATATTTTATGCTATGTCCAATCCTACTATTGAATAGATTTCCGGGATAATGACGCTTTTTGAGTCGCTATTGTCTATTTTCTTCAACTGGAACCATATCTCCATCGCATGTGTACACACTTTACCAGCCACTCCTACTTGTCATAACTTTTTTCTCAACTTTAACTTTTCATTTAACGTTAACTTTTTCTCTGAAGTCAACTTAATAACACTAATGTTACTCCTGTAATTACTAACCGTAGCGAAAGTTAGTGTTTTCATCGTAGATCCATCAAATTCGAGTGAAAAAACTTAATGCAGCTACGATAACCTACTGCGGGCACTTTATTTCAAAGCTTGTAATTGGTTTCAAAATTACCCACCCGAAATTATCCAGACGGTCTATTATCCAAATTATCCGGAAGGTCATGAGTCCTTTGTCAGGCGTATAGATGAGTTATAGAGTGAAACAGACTCGTTGGCGGGGTCCATATCATTCTGTCCTACAACTCTTTACCAATCTTGCGTTTTCTTTTCTTTTTCTTTTTTTGTACCAGACAAAAATAAGGTTTTGTCATTGATTCGATATTCTACTTCTTGAAACTTAGTTTCTAAAACCTAAGTTCTTAAGGTCTCTAGGGAGAACACAGCTAGTGCCGTGTGGAGGAACAAAATTGCTTCTGTCTATTATGGGGCACGACAACAAAAATCATCAAATTTAGGAAAAATCCCAAGCAAAAAAAAAAACACTGTACGGACTTGAGCTGATTTCTAATATCAACAACGTATTAGGTCGTTCCGAAAGCCTTGCACCAGAATTTATTTTCCGTTCCAGAATTTCTTGGTCTTGATTTGAAATTCTTTGGCAGTAGAATGTGGTAGAATGTTCGATTACTTCTCAACTACAAAACTTTGCAAACCAGGCTCCGTTCATGAACAATAATGTTATGATTTTTTGAAAAAGTTTAAAATTCGGTGAAAGACTTTCGGAACAATATTTATATGCTGCTAGACGGTATGCCCGGCTTCGCTCGGGTGTTTTATTTTCCTTAGCTATTCAACGCTGATGGCGATGCAATTTAATACTACCCAACTGTCAAACTCACTGAATTAATTCAAGGTGATAGTAACTCTGGTGATCAATTTAAAAGACCTCTTTCACCCCCCCCCCCCTTGAAGGTGGAACTGTTTGGTTGGTAAAGGCTTCTGAAATGCTCATCATACATATCTACGTTCAGCGCTTTGAATAACTCCAGCGGACATGATCTCACCCGCTGCCAAGAAAAAGAAGGAAAATCGATAAAATTGTCATATCTGTGTTCAGCGTATTGAAAAACCCCAGAAGACACGTCCTCATTGACTTATGGGTCAGAATAGCGAAAAATCAATAAAGTCAATAGATCGATGTTCTGTGCAAAATGGTTGCGATACTCGTGTTCAGCGCATTGGGATACCCCAGTAGACATCTCTTCACCCATCCGTGGGCGAAAATAGCAAAAAATCAATAAAATCGATATAATCAATGGACCAATCGATAATGTCTAGTGTGAAATAGACTGTAACCTCCGTCTACCCATGATGGACCTGAATGCAAAATTTGGTCCCGATCGATTTATCCTCCGCGATTTCTATTCATTACATACATACTTACAATCTTTCACTTTTATATATACAGATTCGGAGAGAGACTTCCTAACACACTTTTCTCTATAGTTTTTGCATCGACATTGATCACTTTCGTATCAGCGTAACGCATCACAGTGGTTTTGGTGCAACATCTTGGATTGACGAATTGTGTGAATATCCGGTGAACTATTCTCGTGGATGTTGCTACTTTCAATTCTTCTCTTAATTCCAGTGGCGTATTCGCTGACATGCTACAATGTGAGTTTCCTTACATGAAGGGAAAACCCACCACTCACCAGTTACTGGAGAGCTGATTCAGGGCATGAAGCTGCTCCGAATGCAGTCGGTCGGGGAGTCCGTCGAGGAGTGTCCCGCTGGCGCCTACTGCTACAACATGACGGCGTCGGCTGCTCTAGTTGTAGATGTTGTTAAGGCTGGTTGCTCAACGTGGAGATGCATGGTTGGTTTGTTTGTTCTCTGGAAAGAATATTTTTGAGAACTGAATCATGTTATAGCTGGCGCGTGACAAATGCATCAGCACCACCTTCCAAATGGTCCCTGTCAGTTTGTGCTGCTGCAGCCACGATCGCTGCAATGTCGGTGACAACCCCGTGTACGAGTGAGTTTTTGATGTGTTTTGAATCTTCCAGCTCAAGCCAGAATAGTTTTCCCTCCTATGAACACTAGCAAGCATTTTTAATTATATTGAAGCTTTACTAATGTAGGCTAGTTTGAGACGTGAATCTAGAGGGTAGCTAGTAAGATGCGCCTAGTTTAGAGCTTAAAAAACGAAGACCCTTAGCGAAATAATAGCCACACCTGCTCGCAGTATCTATGCTTCGCTTTATTCTCGCAATATTTGGAAGTCGTGGTGATATTCTGAAGGATAATGCTTCGTGATGTGGAACCCTACCAACGGCAAAATTAGAATTATTTTTGGCTGCCAGGGTTTTCGAATCATATTCCTAAGCTCACAATTTCTCTACGAACTGATTTAGTCAAGGTGGCTCTGGCGGTAATTCTGGTGGATGGGGAGGAGACAGGTAGGTTTGTTCACAGTTTGTCCTCTGAGCAGTCTCAATTTTAGTTAGTAGCCCAGTCAGTGTAATTCAGTCAGTATGGGGATAATAATAACAACAACAACTATAACGGGTGGGGCAACAACAACGATGGCAATGGGTGAGTGTAAGTGAAGTGGCACGGATGAAACTGATGGTGTTTGCATGATCTGACTTCTGTATTGTTGTATGGGATGGGGGCTATGCAGACTTTCTTGGGGTTCGTAGTGTAGAGGCAAACAGAAAGTTAACATGTAAGGGATATTGGTTTTTTGAAGACATTTCCTCTCGAGACTTGCCATTAGGGGACAATGATTATGAGGTGCTATAATTTCTAAGAGCTGTAGCGCATTCTCATTGTCAGAAAAACTATTTTTCATGTTAGGAATTCCCTCCAGAAAAATAATGCATGCACGGGTATCAAAACGATACCGGTTTCTCGAATCCTATCGAATACATAGTGACGCATTTAGGTACACAAATTGATAGGCACGTAAGAGCATTTAAGAGCAGCGCGGCACCGTTGGCGACAGTCTGGAGCGCGACGCTTCGCCAACTCAAGCACTCCAGCAAGTGGAATCATTTCGGGGTCACTTCCTGAAATGGGCGGAGTTACGGTGCCATCGAATACTATTCATTTCTCGTAAAGGAACCAAATAGCAACTAAATAGCGACCGATTACCAACCCAACAACAATCAAATTGCCAAACTGCATACAATAGCACCCCAACCTTGCCGATTTTAAAAATGGGGGCAGGGAGG
>KN737571.1:6692-17702 GCA_000816745.1 Ancylostoma duodenale | reverse complement strand
TTTTTATATCGTTTTCAGCAAAATAGATTATCCAGTGATTTACGGTCAGTTTACTGTGGTATTAAAAGATCAAAAATGGGAAGACACCTTTATCACTTCAACACTTGAAATCGAGTATGAACAGGAGTCCAGTCGCACGGTTACTCACTATCAGTGGAGAGAGTGGAATGATTTTAAGGTGAATGGCGTTGAAAATGCCGCTTTCTGTCGCTTATGCTCGCACACTAGCTGATTGCTGAGATACACTAGGTGCCTGTATATGCATAGAAATTCAGTTCCATACCCCGCATACCTTGGAACTACTTTAGTTTTGGCAGACACCGTTGATGGGCTGGATTTACCGCAATGTCGCCCGATGTCGCCAGCTGTCGCCCAATGTCGTCAGCTGTCCCCGTCGCTTACAGATCATGCTATTTTGTATTCTTAATAAAATTGAAGCCAAAAAATGTGCTTGGAAAAATTCTCGATTGCGCCCTGAAATGAACAACACCGATTAGAAAAATCAATATATCGATTAACGCCGACATAATGGAATATCTATAGGTCAGTTTAGGCTCCTTGCGATCAAACGATAATAACCCTTCTGCAAAAAGTGCGCGGGAAATCAGCAGTAGGTGAGCACCGTTCTATCATCGCCTAGTTCTCTAAAAAAATCGATAAATCAGTATCTTGCAGTTGTCCACTGTTCAGCTGGTATTGGTAGAAGTGGGACATTCGTCGCGCTTGAGATGTGCCTACAAGATCTCGCAAATGGCCTAACTATAAATGTTCAACAGGTGAGCCGATAACTGACAGAGTGCAAAGAAGCGGAGCGCATAATGCTCTCTGCGTCTCTAACACCTCTTTTAAGGCTGTAGTGAATCTTCGACACTATCGTGCACTTGCTGTGCAAACATTCACACAGTATTTATCGATCTTTAAAGCAATACTGCAAATGGGTGAAAAACACGGGGCGATTACCAAGGTTTGCTAACTATTCGTACCGAAAATTGTTCGAGAATACGAGCGAGCAAGCAAAAGCGATAGAGCGAGAGCAGGAGAGCGGAGAGTGGTGTCCACACTCATCAAGACCCCTTTCGGGAATGAAGCTTCCGAACAGTGGCTGCAATCGATCAATACGTATATGGAATATATGGAATACGTCATGTCTGAGCAAAAACCACTTCAATAAAAACGACCTGTTGCCACTAAATTAGTTTTAAAACCAATGTCACTATAATCTTGTACTTCTGCGCCAAACCAGGTTGGTAGGTGGAACTTTATTCTAAGCGGCCTGACGTTTCTACAGCAACGTCTTCTTCTGAGGCGTGAAAGTGGTTTACACGCTATTCGTGATCTGGTCCGCCAAACGTTTTATCTCTCTTGGCTAATCTACTGACATTGTGTCAAGCACATCTGGTAATCACTGAACAAGAGAGCACAACATACCAATGAGTCCACCGATAAAGTGGTTGTCGTCAGCGATCCACAACGTTTGGTGACTACTAATGGACGACTGAATGTCACCACGTCCCCGAGATGGTATATATGGGGCTTAGACAATGTGATCTACAGCTCGCAGAAAGACATGTAGGGCAAGAACTCATTCTCGATTGACAAGCACTCGTTTCGGTTGTTCATAATTGGATTCCGAACTGAAATCCAGAATGCCTCTAGAAGCTTTCTCGCCGAAATTTCAGGCTCGTAGGCTAGAATGGTGCACATTACGTTAAAGTCTTGGCCGTTGTGATTGTCCTGTCTGTGCTTGCCAAGAGCCGAAACCAAGCTGCCACGCCGTTTACTAGCTAAGCTTTTTGATATTATCATTTGGTATGTTTACCAGAATCACATCATTTTGCAGTTGCGCTCGTACGATACATTTTCGCACTTCATTGCTTGCCTCATCGGAAATGAAAGGAAGACATAGTGGGATTTTGCTCGCGCGGGACATATCCGAATTTACAGCGGGTAGTTTTCTTTGTCGTGGAGATGTGGTATACCTGGTTTAGATAGGGTTTAGATAGAGATGTAGTATACCTGGAAATGTAGTATGTCTGGTTTGGCGCAGAAGTACAAGATTAAGTTCTACAAAAATGCCCAGGTTCAAAAACAAGAATACATGGAGATTACTTGAAGATGTTCCAATGTCACTATTTTTCGGAGGGTTCACCGCCGAGCGACATCGAGCGATAGCAAGCGAGACTAAGCGATTGGTGCGCTGCTAAAAAAAGGTATTGGAAAAAAGCCAAAACGAGTCAGAATTCGAGCAAGCGAGAATACCTCCTCATGTATGAAGGAGGGACGCTGATGAATGAATACAAGCGTGATAAGGCGATCCCTGATTATGAGCGGGTCTATGATAGAAGCGAATAGTAGCGACATCAGCATATATAAACATTTGGGTTAACAAAACCGTAATAGAAACATATAAGTACTAAAAAAATAGCGATTTGGTGCTCGATCGAGTACAAGACATCCAACGCTGATTCAGCGACTAAATTCGGGCTGGAGCGAGACCGAGCGACATGGGCGGGAATACGAATTTAATCGTGATCGAAACGAGAGTGGATATCACGGAGGGCATGATACAGAAGTAATTAGTGGATGTACATAGATGCATGCAAGCGACATGTAATGATATCAGTAGTAACGAATGCATCATAGGAACAAAAGACCAGTTATCTCTGCTTACTCTACTGAATCTAAATGAATGGGTCCTCCTGGATAGAAACAGTAGTCGAAAATTCATCGAGGTGGAGTAGGGTGGAGGGCGCGAAAACGTGTGATAAATGTCGGCGTTAGGTAGCAATAATCAGAGTGATGAGTCTCAGCAACATTGTGCGAGAAATACAAGTACGGCGAGAAGTGAGCGGGAGCGGTCACCAGCGACAGTGAGCGACATCCAGCACCATAAGGTATGAAAGCCTTTTCTATGCTGACTTTTTGTAATTGGATTCTCCTGCACTTATAATAGCGGTAGAACACTCGCCAGGCTAGTTTACGCGCGAACGAGAGTGATGAAGGGGAGGCGACATAAGGCGACAAAGAGCGAGAACAAGCGACAAGGAGCGGTGTGCGATCTACTGGGCATTTTCAGCAAGATGTCGAGCGTTTCTATCGCCTGTATCAGGAGCAAATTGAAAAATGAAGATATTCGACAGAAGAAAATAGAGAAGATATTTAATAGACTCGAATTAGTTTGAATTCATATTGATATTACAATTCCTGCAGTCACCGAATTTCAATGAATGATTACTAGTGGGTTTACGCGTGTGCGTCGAAGTATGTTTTGTAATCATGGCTTGGGTGAAAACCCAAACAGGTAAATTCACATAAAAATGCACAACAAATACCATATTTATCCAATTTAAAGAAAAAAAATCAAAAGGAGATTCACTGTGCTGGACCCGAATTCAAAGACTAAGAGATACCTCTGCAAGATCAAGGATCAAAAAATGGAAAGATCAGCAAATCACACAAATACTAGGGTGTTATAGATTTAGGGTAAAAAAAAAGACTTGATTTGTCAATCTTTTCAAATCGAATAGATCAAGTCGTACAGGCTACTGTAAGCACCAAAAACCAAAACGAGATCATATGGCATTACAGTATCCTCGTGTCACATCAACAAAAACATAATTATTACGGTGCTGAAAGTGAACACGGTAAAGATTTTTTCGAATGATGATAGCGAAGTCGTCAATTTCACCCGGCTGATTTGCGCTTTCTCTGAAAATACGGTAGCAATAAATAAGGCGGATATTGTGCCGCCTCAGTCCGTAATTGCAGACTCGTCTCAGTTTTGCATAAACTATTACATACAGGGAACTCCAAACTGCAGTGTGCAAGGGGCGGGACCGCAGCGCGGTTCTTGGGCAGAGACACAGGGGTTCTCCACGTGACTCTGGTTGTCTGCTTCTGCCAGCAGCAGAGAACCTGAATGCCACGTCGCGCCGCGGTCCTGCCCCTTGCACATGGCCGTTTGGACTCACCTGTATGTTACAATCTCTGTCTAAATGCTCACAAGTAATAGAAAACAGCAAATTTTTTGGATAAAAAAAAGAAAAAAAACTAAGGCGATTAAATGCAAAAGGGTTTTTCATCAGCAATTCTGCAATTACGGACTTGCTCATCAAGCATCATCCTAGACCTGAGACTCTACTTATTTCAAAACTGACATAAATCCTATTGTGATAAGCAAACTCTAATTTTTTTCCAATAAAAATTGCATAGAGAGATGCTTTTTGAACTGAAGCACATTACTGATTGGTCCATGACTTATGGGACACCAGGAAGTGCATGAAAAACTCACGCTGAGTGATAAACTGATAATGAGCATAGAATCCAGTAGCATCGAAAATATCATTCGTTGAGAATATCATCCGGAAATAGTTCGACTCTGACAGTATTGGCCCTCGTGGCGCCACCTTAAAGGTCCATACTCTTGTCGTCTACCTCTGACCATAACCGCTACCCAATCGGGTATCAAACAATGGTTACCTTTCCACAAAACCTTCGATTGGTTCGATCATGTGTCTGATAGTTGCTGAACAGCACAAAGTCGCTCTGGGTTGTTTCATCGCATCTGCATACAAATCAATCGATAACACAAAAACTGACCAATCATGGGAAGGGTGACGGTAACCGAAACATACTGATTAAATCCCTCGACGTCAAAATACTCAAAGTGAATGTGCACAGTTTGTTCATCACTTCCATGGAATATGTACTCGCAATAGAGCGATCTCGGATACAATCCTGGATAGTTCACACTCCACAGCTTACCGCTGCTCTGAACGGACGAGTTGAACACAAAACGGCAGCCTTAAGTGGACGAGTTCACCTTGTAATTAACCTTGTGCAACTACACAACTAGAAGCCTACCGTACCTTTGTCCCTATCCCCTCGCGCTCGCATATGTTGCATATCCCAATCAGTGTGGAATTTGTATTCAAGACGAAATCCCACGTCATTTTTTGTACTTTCCCGCAGTGCTCGAGAAGACTGGAATATATACTCTCGTAGTTGCACTAATCGATAATCAATAACCCAAAAAATCGATAAAACCTTAGTGGTGTACTCCAGCTGCAGCAAATTTGTGCTGCTCATCAGTTGTGGTGGTGTCCGATCACCGCACCATTCATCAATTCGAGATAAACGCGCTCCAACGCGAACATCTGCTGTCAAGTGATCGACGTCCGCGCACCTGAGAAATCGATATATCGATTGAAGTGAAATTTGTTCACTTTGTACCACAACTGCAACGGAAGTTATGTTGTTCTTTCCCAGACGGAAATGTACATATATTGGCAATTAGCCAATAAAACAATTAGCGTGTCAAACTCAATTTACGCTTTTTAGGCGTTCACAGCTGTTCGAAAAAAGAGCGGAAAGTGCAATTGCGTACATTCCATGGAATGCTTTAGGACATCGAGGAATTCATGAGAAATTGGTTGTGGAACAAGAAGGATTTCGCAGTGGAAGATGGCAGAATGTGATGAGAAAAAAGGAAAAGGGAAGGGGGAGAGAATAAAGAGCTGAAGAAGAAGTGGACAGGACAATTTATGCGAAAAATTCAAGTTCGGCAGAATTCTGAAAGCGAGGGAAGCTCTGATTGGCTGGCTTATCGCGGTTGTTCCACCCCCAACCTTCCGACCAATCATGACACACATTTCTTATTAACTTTGTGAAAAAGTGAGGGTCAATTCGTCAAATTTTTCACGAGTAGAACAAAAGACTGAGCAAAATATTAGGTTGGTGCGAAATTAATTGCCGTTCTAGGGTATGCACAAATAGACGCTTTTCTTCTGTGGAATTTGAACATGTTCTATCCAACTTGTGGGATCTTCTGGAAGGATTTTTCCTCCTCTTTCAAAAACTGCTCGAATATCCTGGCTGGCTCTTTTCTTTTTGCAGGGTCCCGAAAAACGGATGAGCTGACGCAATTTTTGGGTGATCGTAGTTAATGGCTTCAAACTCAATCACTCTGAATCGAAAGTCTTGGGCAATTTTGCATTTGTCTTGTCTTGGAATCGCCTTCCCAATTGTGGTTTGCAATGTTTTCTTCCTACGATTTTAAACTCAAATGCAATTATGGTCGTAGTCGTGGGATGTCGCTAGACGATAAGGCGTTGAGGACAGCCGTGGAACCTAAATCGGATCTTACCATCCGGCCGATGAGAGCAGGGGTGGACCCCCACTATACTATAGTTCCAAAACATTTGACCTCAATCAACAGGGTAAGAAAGGTACGGACGTGAACACCACACAATCTGACTGATGACTAACGTCTTACCTAGCGTGACATCATTTTAAACATACATAATTTCTCCTCCCAAAACGACTAATTTCTAGATCATGTAAGTACTGTGCATAGAACTCGGTTTCTGTACGATAACAAGAAATGCGAATGGGTATGGGTGGATCTGGCAAAAACTGGCGCACTTCGGCATCGAGGTTCCCATTTATCCCCCTCATTCCTCGGACCTTTCCCTTACAGAATACCGCTTTTTCGGAGTCCCAGATGCAAACCTTCGACAACAGCAGATTGTTGATCTAGAGCATGCCGAAATCCCCTTCCAAAAGCTTGTAGATTCTTGCGATCTCAGTTTTCAATGTTTAGGCATGCCATTATCACTATATTGTCGGCGAAGATTTAACGAATGACAGGGACACTAAACCGATGAAGAACATTGTGTTGAAGCCAAGTTATAACACTTTGAATTGGAGTGTTCGTTTCGGCAATTAATTTCGCACCAACCTGATATAAAAGCATAAGAAAAACATTCACGGTTAACGCCTTCATACTTACTACCTGTCGATGCATAACAAGTTAACCAAAGCGACAGGAAACACAGTATCAAGAAAGTATTGAGTGGAGCACCTCACCTTTTTGATAAATTCTTGTTTTCCGGCACATACAGGTTGAAATGCGTGAACTTCACTGATACCCGCTCATTTGGATAACCTGAAGAGAACAGAAGTATGTATGTACCAAAAAGTCGTAAAATTGGAAATCTCGAGAATTCTCATGTATCCTAGAATCATGACTCCGTCTCCGTGCAAAAATGCCAAAAAACCGGTTCTGACTCGTTTTTTTATGAAGAGCTTTCGACCAGAACCAGTGCGTGAGAGCAAGATTTTTACCGCGTTTGCTGGTTACCCATTGGGCGCATTTCCTACAGTGTTAAGGGGAGAAGATTGAGAAAATTTCCCGAGGATAGAAACCTTTCTTAGAGCGCACTCTCAGAGCGCTAGGAGTGCCCCCATCCGACAAGCTAGGAGGTGCGCTCCCACCTTAGCCCCGCCAAAAAAACTTACGGAAGCGACCAAAAAACTAATTTTCGGCATTTTTTATTAGGATCTACTGGGGAATATTTTTCTGTGGAAATTTCAGAAACGAATCTAATCCCACTCTCCTGAGAAAAAAAATTACCAGGAATCGAAAAGCTAATAACGAACGGAGGTGATCAGATGGAAATCCGGTGATCACCAGGTCTCGGATGCATTATCGAAGTTACCCGTGGTAAACGTGCTAACCCACCCGAACTTTGCTCTACCTGGCTGCCGTCAACACGCTTTCACATACCTGATGTCGTCTATACCTAGATCCTACATACCTATGGCTCATCATAGTTATGGGTATGAGACTATCCACTGACACTTCCAGTGACCCAGGGCTATGCGACGAAAATTGGTGTTCAAGCAACAGTGGCACGAATTCAAGAAAGTAAAACATCCTATTCCTTGAACAAATTGAGCGATTCCCTCCGTGTACAACAACGTAAAATTGCAACCGTGATCCTAGACAATTTATTAAACAGAATTGAAACAGAAAAAAGTCAAAATTCAGGAAAAAAAGATCTGACAGGGAGACTAATCTGGTCAAAGCATTCAAATACTTGAATAGACTGCCCCTCCCACTCTGTAAAAACTTCGCAGGGAATAATCCACGAACAGCTAACGACAAGTAACCATCAGCCGACGATACGCGGCAAAATTGAAAAAAAAATCAAACGCCATACAGAAAATCCACCAAAATTAAAAAATCCCTACGGCGAAGACAGAGGCCTTTCCATTGCACCATGAAATCGTTAAGGCAGGAAAGGAAAGAAACAAAAAAGGTAGCAAGAACCAGTAAATGCACCTTGAAAAATAATTCTGCACTTGTTTGGCAGATTTGAGCCCTTCAAATTCAGCTTCGTGGACGACAATGTTCCTGTTTTCTCATTTTCAGATGTGATTGTCGTCGAGCATTCGCCGGCAACATCTGAACTAATTATACGTGATTGCTGGTTTCTCACTTTGGACATTGCTTAAAAATCGATTATAAGGTGGGGGGGGGGCGGTCGTTGCAGTTGCAAAAATAGGAACTCCTCACATGAACGAGGACTGTCACCGATCACCATGGCATGGACAGAACCTCGTATGAGGGAAAATTCCACTTCTTAGAGGAAATTCCTAATTATATCGGGATAGCACTCTCAACTTCTTCAGAAAAAGCCCTTTAAAAAGAATTGGCCATTCTGATAGCATATCCTTTCTGTTTCCTCTTTAGTTGTGCTGCTTTACGTTTCAATCCGGTGATGAATCAATTTCTTAAGCAAAAAAAGTTTAAAAAAACAACACAGTAGAAATGAACTCTAAGTACGTACTTCATGAGAAAAAGTATTGAAAAAACCTGCTTATTACTGGTGCTTTCAAACCAAGTTAGGTGATATTCTGCAATCTAATACGAGAACAAAAGCCGTGGTGAACAAAATCAAAGTTTTCTGAAGGCTCAGGGGAAAATAGAGCCCTGACTGGTCAAAAGAAATTTGAGGATTGAGCAACTGCAAGGAGCTGGCCAATGGGAGCTTTGTTTGAATAAAGATAATTAGTCTTATTTTCTTCTTCAAATTATTTTCCTTGGCTGCTACTTCCTATTCTCTCCTTTCAATCTCCTCAATTCTTTGAGAAAATCTCAATGAAACACCAGGTCGATACATTAAAACAATCTAAACGTGAGGAATTTCTAATAATTCGGCTGAATTCAGATGGATAATTAGGTTAAATTAGTTTTAGAAAGACCAAATGCCTCGAAAATCAAGCCTGATCCAGCTGTACGAGCCACAATCAAGCGTAAGGATCCTTTCACACTTTTCGCGGTGTGGAAGACTACGAACGAATAAAGAGGGACATAAATTTAGTGAATACCCTAAAATCCATGCCGGATCTACGTTAAGTAGCGAATGGCAGCAGTAAGGTAGGAAAACACCGGAAAATCAAAGTTTCCATCTTATAATTACATAGATTTGAGAGCAATTTTGTTGGCATTGGTGAGTTTAGAAGGGCACAATCATTGAAATAACATTTGTTGGTTCAATTTAAATTTTACTTATATCTACTTGGGAGTGAAGCTTCTAAAAACACATGAGTTAGTTCATTTCCCAACTGCGGACTTTTTTTTTCGCAAATTAGCTAGCCTTACTTTGCTGGCGCTTATGTAGCGAGTTCGAAAACACAATTCATGCTTCACTGAATCCATTGCTAGCCCCTGCTGAAACCCCAATTATAACTTGGGAATCAGGAAAAAACGCTCGAAAATCAAACAGGACTCTCCACAGGTGATGCTTCTAGGTATCTAAGGCACATTACTGAGCATTTGGGCCATCCTAGCATATCAGACTTACCCTTCGCTAAAAATACTAGTAGAACATTTAGTAACAATATGTACTCCATCTGGTAGTAACTTCAGTAATCAATGCCGTGAGGTGAAGTGGTGGTGGAGGGCCAAGTGAGGGAGGAATGAGGCAAGAACGATGAGAAGAGGAGGCACTCACCCTCGGAGCTGCGCCAAACAGCCGCCTCGTAGGTGAATTCAATTACGAAGCCACGACCCTGGAACATGCTGCTTCAGTACACCTAACACAATCTAACATGACATAGCAATAACAAGCATATTCAACCTATTCATAAGCCCGACGAGCCCTTGGATGCCACTGAACTTCCCAAAAGCAGGGAGAATCTAGAAAATTCCAGAAATCCCCCCGAAACTGCCAACATAGAGCCTCTAGTTCCCTCTCAAGAGTCTATAAGCACCCGGGGTGAGGCGACAATCGACGCCGCCTCTTTGTGGGCGCTCTGGCGGCTGCGAAAAACTGAGGACCTTCGGCCTAGCGTTATTGCCAGCACAAGATGAACGACTTTTAGAGACGTGCCGCTGATGAGCGCTTTTGGGATTATGGCCGAGTGCATCAGCCCTGCGAATTCAGCACGGATTAGCAAATAATGGGCAATTCGAAGGGAACGCGCCATCGGAGTAGAGAAAAACTGCATTGGAAACGTTCCAGCAACAAAAACTTGAGGAATTTTCTGGAAAATTACCTCACTTTTGCAGCAGGCACATTATTCCCAACAAAAATATGCATTTTTTTTTCATGTTCACGAGGGTACATAGGGAAATTGGGTGTGACTAGAGCTACACCTGCTTTTTTTGGGCTGATGGCGAAAGCCACCCCCACTTTAGCCGAGCTATCTCTAGCTTCTTCCCAATTCTCTGCTTTATAGCGAGGATATTCTCCGAAGTTTCCTTTGTGAAATTCTCCGGAAGTTTTCTGTCATAGAGATCATGGAGACAACTACAGGTAAGATTGACATTTAGTATGTAGGTCTGAAATATCGAAATAAAAATGAAAAATACTGAAATATTTGAAGGACACTTATAACATTGAAATAATTAAAATAATAATAAAAATATCAGTACAAGAACGTCATCCCACTTACAGAAATTTTTCCCTATTTTAGCAAAAATTTCCGGAATATTTGGTCAAGGTAGACATCGGTAGAGTGAATGTTGAATGCGTCGTCCCACCCCTCAGAATTTGACGTCTCTTTGAGATTTTAGCATGGAAATGATCTCCAGGAGCTGCTGATCATAATGATATGCGTGATTCCATACAAAACTGCCGAAAAAACCCTATTCGAGCCGAAACTTCTGGGGAGAATGTGGGCGGAGTCAGTGCAGGACAACGGGATTTCTGCACCATTCAC